>OVAX01002325.1:0-30868 GCA_900406405.1 Lepidium africanum
GTCGTTATTCAGTAAAAACTGGATATAAATTAGAGGAAAGTAATACTATGTTAAATACGGTTCACTATGGGCTAAATTTTTGGGTTTTATACTCAAAAATTTGGAAATTAGATTGCCCAAATAAAATAAAACATTTTATATGGCAAGCTTTATCAGGATGTGTTGCTGTTAAAAAGAATCTGACTGTGTTGCGATCCTAGATGTAGTAGATGTGGGACTGAGGAGGAAACCATTAATCATGTTCTGTTTGAATGCTCCCCGGCAATTCAAGTATGGGCATTATCCTCTATTCCTTCCCCCATTGACGTTTTCCCGGGAGTTTCAATTTGGTACAACCTGGAGTTCTTGTTCTCAAGACTTCAGGGCCCTATGAATGTCAAAGTTTTTCCCTGGCTGGTATGGCTTCTATGGAAAGACAGAAATGAGAATTGTTTTGCTGGGACAAGTAAAGATCCCCGGGAAATGATAAACCAGGCGGAGCAAGAAATGAATGAATGGACACAAGCAAGGGATAAATTAAATCATGTTAGCCAACCAAGATCACGAAGCTCGGTTCCAATTTGGTCAGAGGTGTCTCTACCTTTGACTGTCAACCCAACGTTTAGGGGTTATAGATGCTTTGTGGATGCCTCTTGGAAAAGCTCAGATCTTATCTCGGGTCTGGGCTGGTTTTATTTTTCAGACGACACACATGGAGGCTGTACGGGGGCACGACAAATACGGCGAAGTCTTTCGGCTTTGCACTCGGAGGTGGAGGCTATCCTTTGGGCTATGGATTGTCTGATATCTTCTCAGTGCTTTGAAGTGGAGATAGCAACAGATTGTTCGGATGCTATGAAGTTGCTTCTCTACCCTGAAGATTGGCCGGCGTTTCAACCGTACCAGGAGGAGTTTCACAGGTTGAAATCTTTGTTTAGTGCTTTTTCTCTCATGTAATTCCGCGCTCTCTAAACCATAAGGCTGATGCTCTCGCTCGTTCTTCTCGAGAGTCACCTATTGGTTTCGAAATGTAACTTTTATTTTCACCACTCTGGTGATTATCTAAGCTTGTTGACAAAAAAAAAAAAATATAATTTATAACATTCGAAAATCAAATGTTCCTGTAAAAACAAATTAAATGTCAATCCTTGATTCATCTCACTTTGAATTACAAAGCAAATTTATTTGCTCATCATATAAGAGAGCATCAAAAGTATCTACCTTTGTAATGCCAACACACTTAAATGTTCACTACTATTATTATGAATGAAAAACTAGTGTTAGAAAAGACAAAAACATACCAGAATTACTCGGCTTGGGTGAGGTTGGGTCCTATTAATAATATCCGCTCAATTCACCCACGTAATTTAGTTGGGCCTAAAATATGAAACAGGCCCATATAGTGACTTGAATATTCACTCCGGTCTGTGTTGTTGCTTGATTAGTAATACTAATCTCTTTTCGTATACATTTGTTAAAGTTTGAATGTATGTAACTCGTTTTGGTTATTTCTTGTCATTTATATTAGACTATGATACCAATGAAATTCATTCTTTTATTTTGTAAAACCTAATTACATGAGCTAATAAATGGATTTGCATTACATGGGCTACTTTTAACATTAAGTACCCTAATATATATCAGTAATATAGTTAACACTTAATTTTTTTGTCAGATCGATAAGGCCGATTCATAGCCTAAACTCTACTCCTAAAATTTTTTTTTAAAACTACCATAATGCAGCGGATAGGAATCGAATATGATGCCAAATCATTATATGAATTATCCTAACCACCAGATTGAAAGCAACTCGGCAGTTAATACTTAATTAAACTTAAATATCAGTTAACCTTATAATCACAAAACAAAAAAGATTTTTGTTAAATTGTCAAATCTAAAGCACACACTTTTCCACAAACTAAATCTTCAATTAAGATTTTTGCTTGTTTTGTTGGTTAAGGTTCGTGTTCAAGCGAGCAAGAATCGACAAGAAAACAATATCTGACGAGTCCAACATATATTTAATCCCATTATACACGATAAAAGTAACAGAAGCAAAAGAAAAAAAAAAAAAACAATCGACCTCAGATGTTGTAACTCAAGAAAGCCAGTTCATGTCTGTCTCGGTACCTGTAGATTAAATCAAATAACAACAAATAATTTAATAACATTATTAGAGTATACTAATTATAATTTCGTTATCTAATTCATTAAATAATGAATGGCAATATTGAAATGGTTAGTAGCGTTTAATATTTATAGAAAAATGTTGACATCGTTGATTTATTTGACCAAGAAAGAATATAAATTACTGAGGTCTCTTTTACCAATGAACTCAATAAAATACGTAATGCATCACCTCAAAAAGTCGGATTACATTGGTTCTTGTGATTTTTTAGCTATATTATTTTCTTTTAGATATAAAATTAGTATAAATGTTCATAATTTTTTTTTGAAGCAAATCAAAGAGTCACATATACACACACACACGCATAGATCAGAAAAATTCAGGTACAAATTTCTACAAATAAGATATTTATTTATTACATAACAGACAATCATCATTCATCAGATTGAACTATATAATATTATACTTTCTGCCGAAATATTTTATGTCATAGTAACGGATTGAGTGAGTGGGTTCTTAAGATTAATTTCTGCAGACATTTAGCCTTAGGACTTGACTGAATAAAGTAAATTGAATATAGTTATTACCAGGAAATAAGCTTGGCCATGTTGTAAAGAATGCATCAGGTAACCAAACTCATCAGTGGGAAGAGGAAGACCAGAGGAATGAAGTAACACCAAACCTTCACCAAACATTGCTTTCATGTCTATTGCTCCTTTTGTTACTTCTGTCGGTACTCCGTTTATGAACACCGTCATTAACCCTTTTTCACATATATATAAGAACACAAATATGAATACAACAATTTTCTATAAAAAACATAAAAATCGATTATTATTCTTTGTTTGAAACCCACTTAAAAAGCTTAGGATATTTCTTTGCAGCTTCAAAACTTTGCTTTTAAAAAAGTAAGCCATGCAAATGAATGTTTCACCTTGTTGGTAGTGGAAATTAGAATTTTGATCAGATGGGCTAAAGATTGATGTAGCATTAAAATTATGCTGATGATGTTGATGATCAGATTCATGGCCATGCATTGTGAATAGATTCTCCATGTCATTGTTCCTTTCACACCCATTAAGGAAGTAATTAGCTGAATACGATGGGTTGCTACAACTCCCAAATCCCAAATTATCAATCTCGTTGTTGCAGTAAGGATGATGCATGCTCATTGTCGTCATATGCTGGTGGTGTTCTGGTCCTCCGGAAGTAGCTGCTGCGGCCGTGGCGGCTTGAAGCTGCCTCTGTCTCCGGCGAGATCTTGACCGTCGGTTCTGAAACCAGTAAAAGACGTTTGCATCTCCAACTGCACCGAATTCTTCAAGCATCTTCCTTATTCTTACGGTTTCGTCTTTTGGTGGGTTAACAATACCACTGTTAAAGATGGATTCGAGTATCATGATTTGCTCTGGCTTTGGTAACCAACGAGACCGAACCGGTTCTGTTGATGTCGAGGGACTCTGCGATCCTCCCTCCATTCTCTTATCAAGATTGCTTCCTTTAATTTTTTGGATTTTGAATTTAAATAGAACAAAAAAGAAGAAAGGAGATTTTGTGGTCCTTAGGAAAAAATTGTGGAATTTATTGAAGAGAGTTTCTCAATGAGATTTTCGTTTCTTAAATATTAAGTTATTCACTGGTATTGTAGTGAAGCTCTCAGTCGGATATAAATATTATATATAGGGTACGGTCGAATATGCTAACACGTAATCCGAGAGGCAGACGATATATAAACTGTGGTTGCATATCATTTGATGATATAACTAGCGTTCAAAAAGTCGGACTAGGCAGATCTAAACTGGGATGAATGGGGTGGCCAGAGTAGTTTGGTGTTTTTAGCCGCAGGTGGTGATTAGTCGGTCGAAATAATATGTTTTTCTTTTTCTAATTTTTAATTTAAATCTGAAAAAGTTGAAAAAAATTGTATATGTCAATTGTAAGTTTAAAAGAATTTTAAAAAATATCTAAATAACATCTAATTATTTATCATTACATTTTTATTTTTTCTTCAAAGTATGAAAATAACTTTTTAACTTTTCTATTTATAAATATAGTGATTTTAGATGATTTATTTTTTATGTTCTATATATATATGAGATATAATTTAATCTTAAACCGGTTAAACCATCTAGACTTTCTAAACGCTAGACAAAAAATCATTGTTATGTAGCAATTTCTTGAGCACTGTATATAACAAACTCACAAGAAATACTTTCACCATTGCTTTTTGGACCAACTCAAAATCAAAAATTGCTTAGTGTTTTACCCAAATCTTGATTTATAGTAAGGTTTTTATATTTATTATTAATACTTCATAGCAACAAAAATATGAAAAGAAATCTTAAAGTGGAATAGCAAAGTCTATGTACAATCTATCATGACGTTGACAAACCAACCTGCGACACATCTTGTATATACATATATATAAATGATTATAAAATTAAACTATATCATACATGTATATATATATGTTATATATAATAACTAGTGACAATGATATATAATCATACGAATTCGAAGGTATTATTCAACCAGACTAGCTAGTATGTTATCAATATACTCTATAACTAGTTCAGAAAAGAATTAATATACACTATAACTCTGGAATAAATATATAAGGAAAAAATGATAGGCCCAAACCGGAAGTGGGAAAACACACCGGTTATAATTGGATTGCTTTCCGTTGCAAATATGATAAATCTTAGCCTCTTTTTATCAAAAAAAAGTAAAATTGATCAAAATGATTTTTTATTAAAATGATTAGATAGCCAACACTTTTCGAAACCTCAAACGATCTGGTTGATTTTGGATGTAAATGTGGGGAAAAGGATTATTAATTGTGACGTCATGCAACAGAAGCCAAAAAGATTTTGTTTGTCAAGTTTTGAACTCATCTGTCATTTGAGATTTCGAGCGATTAAGTTATATATTTTGAACATCTCACGCACGTATAACAAACAGTTGCCCATTATTACTATGATTCTAGAGTCATTTTCTACTTGGAAAGAAAGGTTATATAATGAACTTAACAAAAGAAGAAAAAATCGTCATAGTGACATACTTTAGATTATTTAATTTTTGTGTTCTGTTCGATTTGAAAATCAACTTGATAATATTAACAATTATTTTCTGGAACTTAAAATACTGGCCAATCATCAAGGGCTTTCAACATTTCCACTATTTCTGCATAATCTACATACTTAGCCATATCCAAGATCTAAAATGAAATAAGGTTGGATATCGCCCATAAAAAAGTATCAAGCTCTAAATGAAGAGAAAAGAGATTTCGGCGGATTCTTTGTGGTCTAATACTTATTTCATTAATATTGTCTGAGAAATAATACCAACCAAGACCCAAAAAAACCTTGACGTCTTTCCATGAGCTGTCCCGAAACACTTAAAATCTGTGAAAGTAGGTGATATCGCTAGAGTCAAAAAATTATGTCCTCTTGGTGACCATATATGTCTATACAAACCTTGGTTGAGTTAAATAGGATTAAGATAAGCTCAAGTTAAGTTATATAGGATTAAGAGTTATTTAATCCTACTAAGAAAAGAAATTAAGAAATCTATACAAACCTTGGTTGAGTTGTGGCAAAAGATGACTTTGGATATTTAGTTTTCTTTGAATTATATTTTCTAAGCATTGATTAAAAAAAAAAAGAAACAAATTTTGAATCAAAGTCTACAGATTATTGTGTTACAAAACTATAATTATGTAGATTTAAGTAATTTCTAGGATCGCGATCCAGATTAGAGAACGCCTTGTTGTTCATACCTTTTCAAATATACCATAAACAATCATGGATAACTCGATATACCAATGTTATCAAGTACTTGCTAGAAAAGGTAATCCAAATTGTGAAGACCGGTGTGCTTGGAAAAGAGTCTACTACAGAATGGTTTCTAGAGAGTGTCCAAGTCTGAACCGTTGGGAGACATTTGAACAGTACATGCTTATTTTTTTTATTTATCAGCCCCACACCGACTACAATACTCCTCCATATTAATCTCATTCTGTACGAGATTGGATTTTACCACTACTTAACCAAAAAACGCCTACCAAATAAATTGTCTGTTTTTTGTGGGCACTTTATCTTCTACATTTTCTCCTAAATCGCCTGAATGTTTGGACTGTTTGAACTCATATCAAATACGATATATTATTATATCACTACAAGAATAAATTTGTATTGATACATAATATTTCATCACAATAACACAAATTTAGTCACAATATAAAGATATTGTTATGAAGTTGTGACAATTTGTAAATGATTACTATACAAGTGTCACAAATGCATATTGGTAACAAAAACGTCACAATATACTTGTGACGAATAAATTTAGTAACAATTTTGTCACAAATTGTTACGGAATAGAGTCACAATGATTCGTAACAAAATTATATATAAAATGTCACAAATTATTACTAATATTCATAGTTGTAATACAATTGTCACAATAGCTCAATTTTTTTTGTAGTGTATACAAAGTATACTGACATAATTGTGTAATTACCAGACCTAGTAAAATACCATCCCAACCAATATGTCTTGTCATGCCTAGGGATTATAATACCCAATATCAACCTCACATCATGAGGTAAAATAATTGTTTGACCAGAGCCACCCTCAATGATCTTGAAATGAGGTCAATAAGTTAATGCACCTTCAAATTCAGGTAAATGATTGAACTTTGTACTGAGGTGGGTCTCGAAATCTAATCTCGTAACCATGGGTCATTCCATATTGAGATGGAATTCTCATTTCCTACATGCTTTATCAACCATTTACTAACCAAATAACTCGTCGATATGATACTACACCAGTTGCATGAGGGTGAATAAACCCGTTTGGGATCCATATGATCAAAGTCTTTATAATATCTCCTTCTTAGGATCATTGCTAACAAAGAAACTAGAAACTAATGAGCCTCCACAGTTATTTAGTTAACAAGGCGATATTAAATTTCTCAATGACCCTGAAACACAATCCTTTTTCATTTTACTCTTTGCAAATTTCTCACCTTTCACCCTTTAAATACCTATTCCTCCACAGGGAATCAATTATAGCAGATTAAATCTTAGTCGTCAGTGATTTTGGTAATCGGTAACACGACATCACTTATGATGGAATAGCCGTAAAAACTGACTTAATCAAGACCTTTTTTCATTTTTCAGATTAAAACTTAGAGGACTATGTGTTTATCCTCTCTTAAATTTTGTCTCTTACAAAGGAGGAAGCCTATATTTTGGCTTCTTCCAAACCTTCTCATAGCCCGAAATGTGTTATCATTCCTCCTATATTCTGGATGCCAAGAATATCCTTGATCTCATGTTGCATCACTTGATTCAACCAAGTATTGTCCAAATTGAATAGACGACTTTGAAAAATTAATATATTGACCATATACCCTCTCATAGTCCTTCAAGACCCGCATAATCATAAGTCAGAAACTGCGGGACTATTCATTGTTACCGAGAACCCAATCAATATTATTTGTTTTTTCTTTCCTCGGGATTGAGATGAAAACATCTGTAAAAAGGATAAAGATATAAAGACAGGGAAGGTCACCTTGACATAAACCTTTTGGCACGGTTATCTTTCCTTTGGGATTACCATTTAACAAAACTGAATACATGACCATCCCAATGCAATACATTACACACGAAAACCATTTTTCATGGAATCCATTGCAAGGTCAACACACAAAATCTTGTTTTCCTTGAAGCTTAGGAAGACCATGAACAACCTCTTGATATGATAGCTTCACCATTGTCTGATAGTTCTATGTCATAATCGTTGATGCCATATATGTGCCTCATTTTCATGAAATTCACTCATGGACTTGTTCTCTGTGTTCACATATATCAGTCATTCCTTGAACTTATTCCTTCAAGAACCACAACTCTCTGTGAGTTATATGCCTTACACCCAACTTTTGTGAATGTAACATCTAGATCCAGATCACACAGCTGACTGATACTTTTGAGGTTTTCTTTTAATCCATCCACGAAGTACACATTGTCCAGTCTAGGTTATGTGTGTCCACTAATATCTCATTTTGCTTTGAGTTCTCCTTTTGCTCTTCCTCCAAAATTCACTTTCCCTCCAAAGATTTCTTCAAAATTCATGAGGTTTTCCTTTTTTTTTTGGTCATATGTCTCGAGCATCCTCTATCAAAGTACCAATGTCTTGTTGCTGAGTTTTGATCCTTGTCTCATCTGTACGTAACCTGAAAATATTAATCCAGTTTCTTGACCTAAACCATGTCATGAATCTGATGATCCCTGTACAACTGCTGTTGATTCATGATTCTGCGAAGGCGACTCAAAAACTTGTAACATTGTGACTTGATATGACTATACTTACCACAGTGCCAATAGTGTGGTAGTTGTTCCTGGTAGCTTTGGTATGAGTTCCAATTGTATCGGTCATAATTATAAAGTTGATTTTTACTTGTGTGAGGTTGAAGCCTTCTCTGTGTCAGATGTTTTAACAAAGACAATGTTTGCAATTGTGTTCTCGGCACCATGATAAACCAAACCCCAATTTGCTTTGTCTATTCGCCCATATTGCAGGTTTTTGTCAAGATCTTTTGTTCTTTTGGAAAGAAAATCTTAATGTTCCTTAGCTGTTCCGAAAGACGACTCTTGAGTTCTGCATTTTTGACATTTTCTGGCTCCAACTTTGTATTAAACCTCTGAACCTTGTCTACAGGAATTTGTTTTCAGAATTCACCTTACTGTTTTTCTTTGTTAACTCAATGAGGTTCCTTACAACAGATCTTTGTGATCCCTCATGATTCAGTCAAGTGATCCACTTCTTCAGATATTTCAACCATGTTGAATTTGTCATATACATGTTCAGATCATTATTATCTTTGTTTTATGCACCATTTTCGCTCCAAAGTAATAGTGTTGTCTTATCCTTTTATTTGGAGTTCCCTACACATTCTGACTTCATATGACCATATTCTTGACATTCAAAAAACATTAATGTCATTTTCCTCTCGACGGTTGGACAATCTGTTTTGATATGGCCATATCCTTGACATTCAAGACACTACTTGTCAGATTTCTGTTGTTCATTTCTTGGAAACCACATGATTGTCCCTTTTCTAACCTCTTTCAAATTTCCTGAGATACTTCTTGACAATTAGTCATACTTTTTCATCCAAATCAGCTGTATGTGGTTTAGCTTTCTCTCAAA
Source organism: Lepidium africanum (assembly GCA_900406405.1). Lineage (NCBI taxonomy): Eukaryota > Viridiplantae > Streptophyta > Magnoliopsida > Brassicales > Brassicaceae > Lepidium > Lepidium africanum. Next base: position 9,322 of record OVAX01002325.1, read on the forward strand.
CAACAGAGCAATTCTTTTTCCATGGTGAGGTTCCAACCCTTTATTAAGTTGAATCTTGTATGCCTTCATCATCCCTACAACCTGATAAAATCTTAGATTGTCTGAATCTTGGGTTACCTCGAGAGTACAGCATGTCCATGGAATTTTGTGGGGAAACAGCGGAGAAACTTCTTCACAAGCTTTTTATCCATGTAGGTCTTCCCACGGACTAATGCTTCATGAGATAACGCTAGTTTTCTGCTGAAATCTTCAACAGACTCGTGTTCTCCCATAGTTAGAGATTCGAACCGCGATACCAGCATATCAATTCTAGTTTTCTTCACATTGTTGGTTCCCTCGAAGAGACTTGAAGAATGTTACATGCCTCCTTGGTTGTGGTCTGTACTCGTTTAAACTGATAAGAAGATGTGTGGTAGAGATTGCTGACAAGGCTTTGGAATTATATTTTGACTCTGTTTTTTTCCTCGGCTGTCTAACTTTTTCTTGATTTAGGGACTAAGTCTTCTCCATTCTTCACCATTGGTGGTGTTCATCCATCCTCGACTGCTCCCCATGCTTCCTCATCAATTCCTTTGATGATTTGTTTCATTTGAATTTTCCAATATCCATAATTATTCAGATCAAGTTTTGACGGCTCTCTGACATCCACGAATTGATTTGTATTCTCTATATTATCTGCATGATCTAACCTGATTGGGTTAGGTGGTTTGCTCTGTTACCAATTGTAATTGTATGAAGACTTAAACACAATAATTTTGATAGGTTAGCATTGATCCAACGCCAAATACTCGTTTTTATTAATGTAAACTTTTCTACAAAAGTCTTACACTGTTGGTTTTTTCTCTCACCAAAACAAAAAGGAAGTAACACTCAACACAAGAAACCAAAGCTCACAAGAGTTTTCTTTCTTTCTAAACTTTAAGCAACCCACCCCCTCCAATCTCTCTAAAGTGTTAGGCAGCATCGCCAACCTCTAGAACCTGTTTATAGGTCGTATGGCTTAACCTAGAATCTGCCAAATCTCCCAGAAATGGAAATTCTCTTGTTAAGACAACTATCCATCTCTGCTAGATAGCAACATGTTGTTTCTGTTAACAACTCCTTGTCTTGATCTCCTTCTTGGTCAGCAAGACTTCGTCCACCTCAGCTTTGACTCGATCTTCTTTCCTTCTTGATCTTTCACTTTGAATCCACGCATCTTCAGAGACAACTTATTTTAGATAATATTTTAATTGCCTAAGAGATGTTTCATGCTCTCAGTTAAGACGACTATGAGTAAAAAGTATGACAAGATTGAATGAGATTTTTGTGGAACAATTATTGCAAATATGGGAAAACAAGTTAAAACCCAACACTGTTTTATTCCGAATGTAAAGTCAACATCACCTTTAGAATTGTACCACATGGATTTGATGGGCCCAATTCAAGTAGCAAGCACAACTGGTAAAAAAAGAAATTCTTGTAATGGTTGATGATTTCTCACAGTTTACTTAGGTTAGATTTTTGAGAGAAAAGAATGAGACACTTGACAGTTTCAAGATTCTAGCCTTACAACTAAAGAATGAGTGAAATGGAATCAAGGCAATACAAAGTGATCATGGTGGTGAATTTCATGATACTATCTTTGATCAGTTTTGTGGAAACCAAGGGATTGCTCATACTTACTCAGCTATGCGTACCCCTCAACAGAACGGTGTAGTCGAGAGGAAAAGCAGAACGCTGCAAGAATGGATAGAGCCATGTTGCATAGGAATAGGGTAGCAAAACACTTCTAGGCAGAGGTTGTTAACACTGACTGTTACATTATCAGCAGAGTGTATGTTCAGAAAGGAACAAACAAGACTCCTTATAAACTTTGGAAGAATAAACCACCAACTATCAGTTACATTCATATCTTTAGATGTGTATATTATATTATGAACGATAAGAATCAACTCAGCACGTTTAATTCCAGAAGTGACACAAGTATGTTTCTGGGGTATTCAGGAACAAGCACAATATATCAAGTTTACAACAAATGCACACTGATGGTTCAGGAGACTATGAACATTGTTTTTGATGATTCATCCTCACCATTGATAGAGATCCTATCCATAGTTCGTGACGACCAGGCTCCTCAGACACATATTTCCAAATCAAACCACAAATTCTTGATCAGCCACATGTACAGATGCAAGTTCATATAACTCAGAGACATATATGATTGGAGATATACAGAATGGTACGATCATAAGAGGGAAACATATCAACTTCGAACAACTTGTGGGGGGGGGAAGATGTCGAGCTTGTTCAATTTGCCTGTTTTGTGCCTCTGTAAAGCCTAAGATATATAAAGAAGTTCTCCTTAATGAATTTTGGATTGAGTCAGTGCACGAAGAAATAGGAAATTTGTGGAGGCTGAATGTGTGGAAATTGTTGCCACGACAAAAAGATGCCAACGTCGTGAGCACCAAGTGGATTTTCAAGAACAAGATAGATGAAAGGTAATGTAGTGTGCAACAAAGCTCGTTTAGTCGCTCAAGGTTAATCACAAGTAGAGGCAGTTGATTTTGATGAAACCTTTGCTTCAGTGGCAAGATACGAATCGATCAGATTTTTGTTGGGAATGGCATGCAAGCATCAATTCAAGTTGTATCAGATCGATGTTAAAAATGCATTCTTGAACGGGTGGCTACAAGATGAGGTGTATGTTGAACAACCAAAAAGGTTTGAGGATCTGGAACATCCTGACTATGTGTACAAACTCCACAAAGCTCTGTATTGTTTGAAATAGGCTCTCAGAGTTTGGTACGAACGATTGGAAAATTTTCTGACAGACAACGAATACTCCCGTGGAAGTGTGGACAAGACACTGTTTATCAAGGAATCCGAGTCAAATATTATTTTTGTACAGATATATGTGGATGCTTTTTCTTTGTTAGTCTAACAAAAGAAGAGGCTGTCATCCGCAAATAATAAGTGAGAAACTTCACGACTATTCGTTGCTACTGAGACCCCAATCAATATTTTTTTTTCTTCTTTCCTCAGGATTGAGATCAAAACTTCTATTAAAAATATAAAGAGATAAAAGCAGAGAAGGTCACCTTGACATAAACCTCTTGTGCAGTTATTTTTCCTTTGGAGTTACCATATAGCAAAACCGAATATATGACCATCACAATGCAGTACATTACACAAGGAACCCATTTTTCATGGAATCCAAGTTTTTGGAATAGTTGTTCCACAAAAATCTCATTCAATATTGTCATACGCCGTACTCATAGTTGTCTTGATTGTCATATAAATCCCTTTTATCGTTCTAATTATCTTGAGAGCATGAAACATTTCTTGGGCAATTAAAATATTATCTGAAATTAGTTGTCTCTGAAGATGCGTGGATTCTAAGTTAAAGATCAAAAAGGAAAGAAGATCGAGTCAAAGCTAAGCTGGACGAAGTCTTGCTAACCAAGAAGGAAATCAAGATAAGGAGCTGTTAATAGAAATGATAGGTCGCTGTCTAGCAGAAACTGAAAAGTTTTTTAACAAGAAAATTTTCATTTTTGAGAGATTTGGGAGATTCTGAGTTAAGCCATACGACATATAAAAAGGTTTTAGAGGTTGGTGAGGCCGTCTTTGGAAGGGGGGTTTGTTTAAAGTTTAGAGAGAAAAAAAAACTCTTGTGAATTTTAGTTTCTTTTGTTAAGTATTATTTAGTTTTTGTGTAGGTGAGAGAAAAACCTAACAAATGTAAAACTTTTGTAGAAAATTTTACATTAATAAAAATAAGTATTTGGCGTTGAATCCGCGTTTTCCTATAAAACTTATTATGTTTTAGTTTTTATACAATTACAGTTTCGAGACAAAAACTTGCGAAGTATTAGAGGCCATATATGAAGAAATCGTTTACATATTTCTAATGCATACTTCAAAGCATTTTATTTGATGTGATTAGTAATAATTTATAATTTCTTATAACGTAATTATTTATTTAAAATATAAAATAATTTAATTAAGAAAAAAGTAATTTTACAATTTTTTTTTTGCTCTATAAACTATATATATATATATATTTTATTTTTTTTCAACATGCAAATTTCATTAAAAAAATGTTGGAAAGCCAATTTGGTGGCGCTGAGATAAATAATTTTACATTATTTTAAGTAAAAAATTTTATGTTGAAATAAAAATAGTGTTTCTATTATTCATCATTTCCCTTTTCTTTATTTTCTGGTGGCATGGAAAGTTATTTAAGTATGTCATAGTTGTTCGAGAACTTTATAAACAAATAATAAAAATGACAAGAAATATTTACTTAGGATTATGTTTCACCTTGAATTTAGTTTTCCAAGGTTACGTTTGCGTAGTATCTAACCAATGACTTTAGAAAAGTACTTGGAGTTTTTAGATTCACAAAAGTTTCATCTATTAATCAAAATCTACTAAAATATTTAATTAGATAATTTATTTTTCAACTACTTAAACTATGGAATTTGATTTTAGTATGGAATTTGATTTTAGGGAATTATAATGCCTTATATGATAATATTAGAGTTTGATAAATTAGATTGTAAAATAAATTTTATCGATTTAATTATTTACAAAAACATAAAGAAAAATTAGATTAAGGTGTCAATGTAAGCAATATCTCTTGGTCCATTGAGTTTTAGAATTCACATTCCGAACTAATCGTGAATATTATTTATATGTGGAGCACATAACTAATATGTTATAACTTCATAGAATTAATCCTATAAATATGGTAGGATATATAGGACCGAACCATATTCAATGGTCCGTGGATAAAGTAAATGTGTATGCATGCAAAATAGAGATTAATTTTGATAAATACTAATTAGGTTTTTTTTTCAACAATTAGATAGATAAACTTCTATTGATACTTTAAAATTCTTTTTAATCTACTAGTATTTTATGCTTTACTTTCTATCCTTCATTTGTTCTAAGATGGCTTTGTTTTTTTGGATAGGTTGTTTTGTATGAACCTTACCCTTACTTATTTTTGGGATTTATAATATTTACCGAAAGGTGTTAGAAAAAAGATCTATTTATGTAGTAGAAAAGAATCGAACTTTGTATCCTGATTTATTAGCTAGATCATTCTAACTACCAAAGTAAAAATAATTCGGTAGATAAATACTAGTAACAGTAAATTTTATACAACGATGTAAAATTTTATGGAGTATAAAGCAGCCGACATACTAAGTACATTTTTCCTAATTAGCGATATCTATAAAATATAAAAAATTTAATCAGTTTTGTTACTTTACAGCTATATATTACCAATGTCTGTATGATTTATTCTAACTATATATATAAAACTCATAACACAGAAGAAACCCCAAATGTATGAACATTAACAAACTCAACTAATACGATTTAAAATTCTGCGCATGTATTGGTAAGTGTGAATGTACTTATGAATATGAAAAGCAAAATAAAAAAAGGTAGAGTGTTGAAGATACAACAGGCGACAATCTGTTTCTTTCAGATGCATTCTGGTTTCTGACCCATCTATCTTACTTGCTTAGCTGTTTCTTTTTTTCTTTTTCTTTATATATTACTCTCTTTCTATATTATACAAATAAGTTTTCAAATTCTTGATGAAAAACAAGTAGACCCAATAATTTGTGATAAAATAGAAGAAGATATGTAGCCATATAATCTATTGTTATTTTATACTGTGGAACAGTAAAATTTATCCAAAAACTTTTCTACTTTGATACAACCTCATGCACAATCCACAAACATTTTGTTCACTTATATTTTTTCATAATTCAGGAAATCTTAAAAATTATGAGAAGGATTTGAACTATTTTTTTAGGATAGTGTAATTCACAAATAAATCCTCACTTCTACATATTTAAAATAGGAGGATCGAACCTATAAATTTTTATAAATTTTCAAACCTATCTCCTATCATTTGACGACAAATTTCTTGTCTGCTTTGTCAAAATCAAAGTTAATAAGATTATTATTGCGAAGCTCATATCCATCAATGATATAACATGATATTTGAGTTTGTTGATAAAAATGAACAAGAACAAAATTACGATATATATCATGGTCATATATGGATATATATAAGAATATAATTCTAGAAAACCCTTAAAATTTTCAATACATATAAAATGTACGCGTTACTCGTTCCGAAATTTTAATCTTCCAATATCCTAGGGGATCGATCGGATATACTCATAGATTAATCACACAATTCCTAATTATTATATTCACTTTTACTGAAATTCCTCTCTTCTTTTTCTTTTTTTGTAATTTTGTATATTTGTTGTATTGTAATTTATTATTGATGCTCACATCAGAAAACAACCAAATTACTACTAAAGAGGAGTGAATATCCTCTCGTGACTTGTTAAATAAAAGGAATCCATACAGCTACAAAACTTGTGTCTGCTGTATTCTTTTTCTTACATCATATTTATTTTGTAAAAGGTTAAAGATTCTGCTAATAATTTATTAATATTATTTCTTATTTTACGGACTGTGACTGATTAGATACAACTGGGTATTACTTGTCTTTATTAACTTTGCCAGTTGTTTTGTTCTTTTCTTCTTCATTTACTATGTTAAATTTCAGTGGAAATGATAGAATTCTTACAGGCCATTGTATTGATATACGTCGACACTTCACTTCCATGTCAAAAACCACAATCTAAGGATGTTGAAGGTAAATCTGTTGTAGTTTATAATGGATTGGATTTTACAGTTATCGATGATCTATTGTGTTTAGAGTGGATTTTTGAAAGCTAGTTCAATCAGGATATTTTTGACATAGATAATTTTAAAGATAGAGACTTTTTATTGAAAAAAAAAAGAGCAGACTTTAGTTTTACAGGTTATCACTGTTAGGTTTGAAATCCGTTTTCAAAAAATATTGTGCAGAAATTTCCTATGATGATTTTTATAATGTTTGAAGCAAGTTGCGAATGGTGTTACCATGGATCATTAAAATCTCAGCTTCTTCAATTTGTAAGATAGAGAATGTTTATTGTTTTGTTCGTGGTTATATGCATTCATCTTTTCTTTGTATGACACTTCCCAATCTATTTTTAATATTAAACAATGAAAAAAAGATGTGATTAGTGAAACATTTTGAAACAATCATTTTTTAATAAGAGTTGAAATAGAGGTTAGTTAAAATGACCAGTTAAAAATAGAAATTGACAAAATAAGTTTTGTAACTAATAATGTATAAAAATTAATATTGATTGGTAACACTTCACACAATATGAATTGAATAATGTAAGAAAAAAACTAAATTTGTATAATTTAATTAAAAAAATTATTCTAAAAATATGCAATAACATATAGTTTAATATTTTAGAATATAAAAACAAATATATACACGTTACAATTGTTATTATTGAAATAATTTTTGCATACTAATAAATAACTATTTTTAATATATTTTTTGTCAACCGTTGGATCGACAAGACTGATTCATAGTTTAAAACTCAATCCCTAAAATTTCTTTATAATCTACCGATTGTAGTGAAGAGGAATTGAAATCCTAATGACATAGCCATTAGTTAGATCATTCTAACCACCAACCAGACTAAGTAAATTTTGACAATAAATAATTACTTTTTCTAGATCTCATAATATTCTCCTTATTTCACCCATAACATATATGCAATTTGAATATAGATGGTTACCATATATATATATATATATATATATATATTCTGTAAGTTGTTGTTCAAATTCGTTAATCTTATTAAAAATAAAAAGTATTGTATAATTGAACTTTGGTTTGTCTCGGGAAATTTCTCCTATGATACATAAATTATGGAAGAAATTGATTTATCAACTCATAAATGATTGTTGTTGATAAACTTTAAACAATAGGCATTTTCCAAACGTCCATAAATAATTATATTTGGAAACAACTTTTCAAATGGCTATAAATAAATTTATTTAGAAATGATTTTTCAAACCACCATAAATAATTCCAAACGACTGTTTAAAATAGTTGTTTTAATCTTTGATTTAAAAAAGCAAATACTAATTGGTAGTAAAATAGACACATCCTTTGCAAACGATCGATTTAAGATAAGCAATCAAATCTTGATGTTTATTTTGTGAGGTTGAGTATGGAGACTTGAAGTCAAACCTAATTTAGTTTTGGTTGAGTTATTTGGAAGTTTTAGTCCAAGTCCATATATATATATATATATATTCATGAAAACACATGGAGTCTTATTTGGGTGCGAATTTAATCTTCATAATCGAGTCGATTTTAATTGAACACACAGTCCAAAAATCAAACTATATTTCAAAATGATTTTAATAGATCTAATTTTTCTATTTTCCAGATTCAAACCAGCCGAAATAAAAAAAAATCTAACCTCAATCTAAATTTCCTTTTATGTAAGTTAAGAATATTTTTACTAAAAACCAGAATATGAATCGAAACCAAATCATTCATTATAGTTGTTCTACCATTTTTTTTGTCAATATTGGATCGACAAGGTCTGATCCATAGCATAAAACCTACTTCTAAAATCCTTTTTTTAAACTACCATAATGCAGTATGTAGGAAAATCATTAGTTGGATCATCCCAATCATCATAGTAGGAACAACTCGGTGTTGTTTTACCATTTTTCATTATTCCTAAACTGAAAATTCATAAATAAGAAATTAGAATTAATCGGAACAGAAATCCAAAAGATAAATAGGAATTTAAAAACAGTACACAACATTTGGAGAGTCGGAAAGCTCGCCGTTTGTAGAAACTCACATACATCACAAATCCTTTTGCTAAAATATAGAGATAATAATTTTACAAAAAAAAAAATAGAGATAATAATATATCTACTTGAGTGACAAAAATGAATAATTCATCAATGAAAACATTGACATAGCTAAAAGTACAAAAGAAAGAATAAATTAGGCCTGTAAGGATGGATCGAGCAGAAAGTGTACGAGGATTCATAAAAGTTCTCTTCCACTCTCTTTGTGGTCCTGAAGAGAGACCATAAGACTCTCAGACTTCGTTTTCCTTTGCTTCTGATATCTTCCTTTTGTGGTCCTGCGACATGTACGGATTTTCACTGTAGATACATGCGTAGTATTTATATATACCTACATTTAGCATGGCGTAATATGGACTTACGTAATTGTGTGATGTGTAGATACTCACTTTAATTCTGCTTTTTTTACAATATATTATTTATTACTCTCTTCTTTCATTTTTATTAGATTTTCTACTTCTTCTTTTTCTACAATTACGAAAACTAAAAAACAATTAGTTAACATTCAAGTAAATCATTCAATCAATAACAAGGAATTTTCAAAACAAAAGTGCTAAGAAAATTAAATACATAAAAAATTACATGAAAATTTTAAAAGGAGTAAATAAAATGATACAAAAAAACTTATAAAATCAAATAAGAGAATTTCCTTTGATTATTTATTTTTCGAACTTTCGTGGATTCCTATATTAATACTTAATATAATCCTGATTTCTTTTTTCGTCAATATTAAACCACAATTGACCGGCTTATTAGTTAAGTTTTCACATAATTTAGGTGGTGGAATTCGATTATAAAATGTGCAAATGCGCTTATCTTTAGTGGACTTACTACCTATCACTAGGCTAAAAGCTAGATTATTGCTTTCTTTAGAAAAATTTGAAAACTAACCAGATATTATAATGATTATTATGTAACAAATTTAGTGTAAATTATGTTTGGTCGGTGAACCTGCACAGCACTCATCGGGACACTAAAAATAAATAGGAGAAAGAAACTTACAAAAATATGTAGGGAAATAATGATAACAAATAAATTACAATATATATTACAATATAATTGCTTTGGTCCAATACACACCAACAAGATGTATTAGAAGTTTTAGCTTACAACATGTTCAATTTGAATGGTTTTTTTTATTCATTTCCTAATTACGTTCAATGTCAACACAATAAACTATAACTCTTGCTTTTGGTCCAATACACACAAACCAACGGCTTTTTTTTTCTTGTTTATAAATGTAGCCCTAATTATCAACAAAATGATTAGCAATCACAAGAAGTGCCAAAAGGCTAATCTCTAATTAAGATTTTTAATTATTTATTTTGTATAAACGGTCAATTGACAGACAGGTTCATGCATGTACCATATCTCTTTAGTTTTTAAAAACAATGTACCCCCTAAAATTTAATATATGATTTTTGGCTTTCCGGAATTCATTAATGTTCTAAGTTCTAACATATATTGATAGATATCAGAATCAGATTATATATTGATATTTTTTATTTTTCTAATTTGAAGGAAGATAATGTAATATTTACAGAGGCCTTACATTTATGTAAAGGGTTTTGGACAGTAAATAGGTCCATTAAAAGCTGAGTTGCTTTCTAAGTTATAATCATTAGCCCAGTTTAAAGCCCACATTACTAACACCCAAATAAAATGCTTAAATCTTGTATTATGCTATTATTTACTACAACCGATTTGGAGAACAAACATAAAAAGAAAAATTATAGATTGAGATAACACGACAAAGATAAATTATCAGCATTTTTTATAGTAATACCACAAAAAAATGATAGTAATAGTAATAGTAATAATAATAATAATAACTAATAATAATAATGCGATCATCCTTCAAACGTAGACAAACATAATAATACATAGTACCGTTTCTCAAAAATCGAAACTAGTCGATTCAAGAAAAACATTATTTAAGCAATAAAAACCAGACCAAGAGAAACAAAAATGAATTAGAAAACATGAATAAAATTTGAAACCATATATTGCAATGTTATTTCCGCAAAGTTGTGGTATAATTCAAACTCATCAGTTGAATCTCCTGCAGTTCCTCCTAATCTCACCAGCACGACCGGTAAGGACATCAACAGCTCCCATCTTGATCATCGATCTAGCAAACTGACGCTTGAAGAATGCATTGTTGTTAGCAAATCGAGCCACAATACCACGAGTCAATCGATCACTAGCGAGCCTCTGGTCAACCTGCAACACTCCTCTCCTTTTACGGATCTGTTTGAAGAACTGGTTGTCGAATCTCAATGGAGTCGACTGGTCTAGACCGGTAGATCCGCCATTTCTGCATGTGTTCCTTAGACTACATTTACAACAAAGAAAAAAACATTTTGTATTAATTTAAATAAAATGATTTTAATCATATATATTTTATATATTGACTTAGAAATGGTGGTTATATGATTTGAAATTACCTTGCAGCCAAAGCAGGGTCCATGGATGGGTCGGGTCGTCCGGTACCTTGGAAATTAGTGAGCCGGTCACTGAAGAGACCACAATTTCCTTGACCAACAGTGTGTGCGCCCAAAAGAGCCACAGCATCGAAAACATTCATTCCTTTGTTGGTGAAAAGACTCACGGCTCCGGAGACAGAGATGGTTGGACCAGGAAGGGCCACGTCAGCACGATTTGAGACCAAACCATCACGTCTTCCTGTGGGGATGCTGTAGCTCGGGCCTCCGGCTAAGGCCACGGAGTCACGTGTGGCTAATGTGATGATGTCAGCGCATGAGACTGTTGAGGGGCACGCAGCCTCTAAGGCAGTCTTGATGGTGTCAATCAGATCAAAATCTCTGACGCTTCCGTTTGGTCCAGCGGTTTTCTCGGATGTGCTTGAGTCAATGAGGATAGAAGCATCACAACCCTACCAGAACGAAATCGGTTTAATAAAATAAACCATACAACATGATACAAAATTAGCGTAATCTTATGAGAATTTTTAAAAATATGCATTTTATATTAACAAGATTCTTACCCTAACGAAACAGTCGTGGAAGTGCATACGGAGCAAAGCGGCAGTGACCTTTGGATCATTACCGAACCGTTGACGCACTTGATTGCGAACGATAGTCTCAGCTTGAGGGCATGAATTGCTATAAAACCCGACTCTCAATTGAGCAAATGCGATTGGGAATACAAAGAAAAGTACAAGAAGAGAAGAAAACTTCATCATCTTTTTGGAGTTAGAAGTTTTCTTCTATATAATGGTCTATATCTTCTTGTTGTGAATCCTTTGTGATCAACCATAAGGTGTATATATACAACAAAACCAACCGTCGGAAAAAACAATAATTTAAAGATTTATATTTATTTCATCTAGTATATATGCCGAATACATGCCAAAGTCAAAGGTTATATTCGTATTTAGAGAGTTAAGCTTATTAACTTTAGGAAAGGCGTGCGAGCGACTTTGTAAACATTCCTTGCCATGATATGATTTTAACTATATATATATATATATATACACACATTATATTTATGATATGCTAGAAAATTTGATTCAGCTAAGTCGATATTAGTAGAATTGTAATTAATATACATCGTGAATAAGCTGACAGTTTTAGCGTAATCTTTTTCGAATGAACATTTCATGTTTTGCCGATTTTAATTTTAAAGTAAATATATAAGTCAATTAAAAGAAATAGTCATTCTTAATCATATGATAGAACTTATAAGAAATTATATCTTTTAACCACTTGGCTCTAAAATATATTCTGTGTTTTTATATATGTATTAGCAAGACGACTTCATATAATTGAGAATGTTTGGAAGACATAGGAAGGAAAGCTGGATTTAAGTATTAGAAATTATCTGTACTTGTATATTAAAAAATGTCACATGTACAACAACCAATATATATGCACCACAATAACTTATCTATTGAGACAATATTTGAATTCTCTTATTAATTTATTTTCTATAAAGAAAAATAACCAAATTGGACATCATGACAATTGTTATTCTATATATGTAGTCATGTCTAACAATACAATCCTTTACACTTACTAGTATAGATATTTTTTTCAAAAAAAAAAAAAACTAGGAATTTATCCACATTTAAATTCTAACATACTTTCTTTGTCTCTAAATAATAACCGTTCTGAAATTTTCACACTAAAAAAAATTTTGAAATTTATTAATCTTATATTTTATTAAAGAAATACAAAGAAAAATATATAAGAAAGATCGAACAATAAGATCAAGTCAAGTTTGTATTTAACCATATTATTACAATCGTATTGTAGAAACAATACAATCACATAGATATGGTAAATTTAAAAGTAATTTAACCACGACAAATAGACATTATCAATATTGTCAATACCACAAGATAATAATACGAGACATAGCCATTCCTCGAAGCAATCCGATTCACGAAAAGCCTTATTTAAGCAACAAAAACCAAACCAAAACAAAAACAATGGATTGAAAAAACATGGATACAATTTGAAACAATATTTTTCAAATTTAATATTATATATATCCACAAATTTTGTGGTATAATTAATTTAGGGTCATCAGTTGAATCTCCTGCAGTTCCTCCTAACTTCACCAGCACCACCAGTAAGCACATCAACGGCTCCCATTTTGATCATGGACCTAATAAACTGACGCTTGAAGAATGCATTGTTGGCTGCATATCGAGCCACAACACCTCGAGTCAATGGATCACTAGCAAGCCTCTGGTCAACCTGTAACACTCCTCTCTTTCCACGGATCTGTTTAAAGAACTGGTTGTCGAATCTCAATGGAGTCGACTGGTCTAAGCCCGTTGATCCACCATTTCTGCATGTGTTCCTTAAACTACATTTACAAGAAGAAAAAAAATCAGGATATTAATTGTTGTAAGAGTTCAAATAAAAAGGATTTTGATGAATGTGGACTACTTGATATTCATGGATAACAAACAAATCTATTAAAAATCTTGAATAATGGACTTTAAAATTACCTTGCAACCAAAGCCGGGTCCATGGTGGGGTCGGGTCGTCCGGTACCTTGGAAATTAGTGAGCCGATCACTGAAGAGACCACAGTTTCCTTGACCAACAGTGTGTGCGCCTAAAAGAGCCACAGCATCGAAAACGTTCATCCCTTTGTTCGTGAAAAGACTCACGGCTCCGGAGACAGAGATAGTTGGACCCGGAAGGGCCACGTCAACACGGTTCGAGACCAAACCATCGCGCCTTCCCGTGGGGATGCTGAAGCTCGGGCCTCCGACTAAGGCCACCGAGTCACGTGTGGCCAATGTGATGATATCGGCGCATGAGACCGTTGAGGGGCATGCAGCCTCTAACGCAGTCTTGATGCTATCTATCAGGTCAAATTCTCTGACACTTCCGTTTGGTCCAGCGGTTTTCTCGGATGTGGTTGAGTCAATAAGAATTGAAGCATCACAGCCCTACCAGAACGAAGTAGTTAAATTCAATTAAAATACATCATAGAATATGGTATAAAATTGACGTAATTTTATGAGATTTTTTTTAAAAATATGCGTTTTATATACAAAAATGCATTTTTGTTCCATATATTTAGCCCCACATTTCAACACAAACCAGGAAAACAATGCTTTAGGGTTATTCTCATATTAACCACATTTGATTAATTATGTTCTGTTATATTCTTAAAAAAATTGAAATTAAAAGCTACAAATTTTCAAACTCGCTATAGGGTAGATAAATTTATTTGACCGGCCCTAGACATATAATTAAATAAAATAATTAACATGAAGTGTTTTGAAAAAGTATAAATGATACATCATTTATATTCTTTAACTTTTGATATACATAAAGTATACTAATTAAATTCTTGTATAATTCTTTATATAATTTAATTAATATGATGTTTTATTATATTTTAAAGAATTTGAAATTAAAAATTACAAAATTTTAAAGTCACTGTGGGGTAGATAAAATTTAATTAAACGGCCCTAAACATATAGATAAACTAATTGACATGAAGTGTTTTGAAAAAGTATAAATGCTATATCATTAGTATTCTTTAATTTTGATACATAAATTATACTATTCTTACCCTAACGAAACAGTCGTGGAAATGCATACGGAGCAAAGCTGCAGCGACAGTTGGATCGTTACCAAACCTCTGACGCACAAGATTGCGAACGATAGTCTCGGCCTGAGGACATGAATTGCTATAAAACCCAACTCTTAGCTGAGCAAATGCGATCCGAAAAACAAAGAAAAGCACAAGAAGAGACGAAAACTTTGAACCCTTTATCATTTTATTAGAAGTGAATATTGGTTTATATTTACTTCTTGAGAGTGTTGTGAGTACTTTGAGATTAACTATAAGGTGTGCATATATACAAGAAATCAACCGTCAGAAAAATCATTTAGAGACTATAAAATAAAATTAATTCATGTCTAGTACGATTATGCTGTATACATGTGAAAGTCAAAAGTTACATTATTATTTAGATTTGACAAAAATATATATTATTATTTAGAGAGTTTTCTTCTTCTTCTTCTTCTTTTTTTTTTTTTTAAGAATTATTTAGAGAGTTAAGCTTAGAAGCATTTTCAAAGGCGTGCGAGCGACATTGTAAACATTCCCTTGCCATGTTATGAATTTAATCAATTATATACATTATATTTATTTATTTATTTATAATATGAGAGGCTTAAACTTTGATACAGCTAATTGGATAACTAACAGTAGAATTGTAATTGATATATTTCAAATGAAACTTTCATTTCTTGCCGATTTAGAGGTTGACATATATGTAAAAGTCAATTAATATTCTAAACCATATAACAGAGCTAAAAACGATTTTTTCTTTCTAAACACTTGACTCTATAATATAAATTCTGGACTTTTATATATTATCAAGACTTTATATATGATTGAGAATGTTATTAAAGAACATAGGAAAGAGAGCTGGATTATAATTAGTTTTGGACATTATTTGTAATTGTTTATGTTTCATTTAACATTAGATAAGGGCACATGTACAACCACCAAACATATATGCACCATAATAACTTATCAATTGAAACAGTATTTTAATTTCATTAGAAACTATTTTTATATAAAGAAGAATAACCCATTAAATGTAACTTAAATGTATATAAAAGTTAGATTTTGAAATCTTTTCAAGTAATATACATTTAAGTTGTTAATAAATAAATAAATAAAAACACAGGAATGGCTGCAAGTGTGTAGATTATTTGAAGTTATGGTTTTGTTCTTGATAATTTGAGAAGTACGGCCAGAAAATTATGTGCCATAACTAGTCTTTATAATAATAAGAGTCGGAGTTTTTTTTTTTCTGATATGACAAGAGTCGGAGTTTTTTTAAAAATTAGTTCATGAAATTTAGTGTTACCCACGATAAGGATAAAATTAAATATGAAATGTAATGTCATAATTTCAACCAATTAAAAAATAAACATGCATGAACTATATACATTTTTAATTATGCAATCCTTTAGATTTACTAAACTTGTTGATGATCTGTCTTTCGGGCGGGTTTTTTTCTTTTTATAATAGAATCATATAGTTTAATGTGAAAGTTATTTTAAATTACATCAAAACTGCTCAAGACATAGATTGTTCCTTATTTCAAATGATTTTTGAATACATTTAGTTGATAAACATGAATTAAGTATTGTATAAGCATATGAGAAAAAATATCAAGGATTATCTTCTAAATTTATAAGTTTGTTGTACATAAATCGTAAGAAATCTACAATATTTTATGATCGAGGAGTCATATATTGATATTTATGAGCTCATCATCTTTCTTAATATTACATACCTTCCAAAATCACAACAGTCTTGCAATCACATGTCGAGAAATTATACTAACATTCAAATGGGAAAATATCAGAAAACTCTATCCTTTAAATCTCTCATATTTTCCTATATCAATATAACTACAATAATTTCATCTTTTTTTTTTTTGTCAATATTGGACCACAACTGGTCGGCCATTAGCTAAGTTCCTACATAATGTGCAAGTGTGTCTGCCTTTAGTGGACTTACCACCTGCCTCTAGGCTAAAGGCCATTTGCCATCTTTTATTTCTTTATTTTTAGTAAAATTCTCAATACTACATTTTTTCGCTATTACTTTAATATTATGGGAAACTATAAAATCTATCATCTCTTCATTTTTTTACATAATTACATGAGTTTAATACAAAACATCACTACCTCTTATTCAGTTTCTATATTGAAGTTAATTATGATTATTTCTCTCATTCTTTATTGTCTTAATATTTAGAACTCTATTTTTGTTTTGAATAAATCATAAGGATGCAGTTTCAAGTGGCCTTTAGTCTAGTGACATGTGGTAAGTCCACTAAAGGAAAACGCACTTATACATCCAGGGATCGAGTCCCACCGTCTGCATTATGCAAGAACTTGGTTAATGAGCCGGCCAATTGTGGCCCAATGTTGACAATTAAAAAATTATAAGGATGTAGTTACGTAAGTATATTATTCAAGGATCGAATAATTAGTTGTATGTTTTGAAATATAACAGTAGGACAAATTTAATTGTAGTGAAATATTGCATTGATAGTATTATAAAATTATTTATTGGTGAAATTTCAATATACCCGTAGAAATTAATGTAGTAGATAAAAAAATTATTACTAAAGTGAAAAATGCAAATAAAAAATATAAATCAAAATTAATGTAATTTTGTGATAGTTATATATTTATGGCATTAATGGGCTTAATAAATTATTAGGTTAATTATTAAACTAAATGTAAGTGGCATTAGCCTAGTGGCAGCATGTAAATTCGTTAAAGACAGACACACTTGCACATCACGGGATCGAATCCCACCACCTACATTATATAGAAACTTGGCTAATGGTCCGACCAGTTGTACCCCAATATTGGCAAAAAAAATTATTAAATTAAATAAATTAGCAAATTTCACTCAGTTTTTTAAATCCGAGCAAAATGCTAAAGATTAATGCTAATAAACAAAATATTTAGTTATTTATAATATAAAATAAATAATAAAAATTGGTGTTTTGTGAATAGTACCATACCAAATATGGTGCAACTCTGTTCATAAAACACTAAAATATCAAATTTGGTGTTAGTTTTGCAGTTTGGTTGGAGAACATTTGACACCAAATTTGGTGTTTTGCAGTTGGATTGGAGAAGCTTTTATAGCAACTCCATTAGTAAAACCATTTTTGGTGTTGAAATTATTTCAAATTTGGTTTTATAGTGTTCTAATTCTTTCTTTAAACTCCAACTAAAACACTAAATATTACACTCAAAATATTATTCTTTATTATTATAATATTAAATGAAATATTGTTTTATTTTAGCAATTTTGATAACTACAAATTATTCTCATAACTTGTTAATTATTAATTATATAAATTGTTCGAACCGGGTCTAACACGAGAAGGTTAATCCACGATTCTAATCAAAAGACGGAAGATTGGGCAAGGATTCTTTCAAGGTTTTGGAGAACAAGAAGTGTATTGTGAATAGGATGATTGCCGAGTACAATATATTGCTTAATATCTAGTGCCAAAAATCGGATCTTTTCTTTAAAGGATCTGCCCCCTATTTATAGACCATAAAGGCGTTACAAAGTAAATTAGATAGAGGAAAATATACAAATTTCTAGATAAGACCGTATCTAGAAGATTCTTGCTAGATTTTCGGAAATTTTTCATGTCGGAATAGGAAAATTTCTATTTCTATGTTTGCTGACGTGTCGTCCGACTTCCTTGAAGCTTCAACGCGCTTCCGAGAAGGAAACCTTCCGAGTTAAGATTTTGATAAACTTGCCGAGTTTAATACTTAGAATTTGGCCCATTGTTTTCATGGACCGAAGTACGATCTCGGATTCACTTCCAACATAAATTTGTATTAAATATATTATAAATAATGATAAATGAAATATCTTATATCTTGAAGCGGGAGACACTTTCATTTTGGCCATGTTATAAACTTTAGGATATAATTAACATATGGTTTGTAATAACCCTTAGGCTTAAGGTGGGTTTCGTTATTAATTTTTATATAAAAATTCAAAATTAATAAATAATACAATTAACTCAAAAAAAAAGAAGCAAAAATTTAATAAAAATATGTGAGGTACAAATTCGGTTCTTGATCTGGTTCTGGTTCGGATTTAGATTTGACTTTCAAGGTATATAGATATATGACATATTATGGTATTTTTCCGGGTTTGGTTCATCTAATTTAGTATTTTGGTTATTTGAATAATTTTGTTTTTTGGATATGATTCGGTTTGGTATATATCGAGTTCGGGTTCAAATATTATTACATAAAAAAAAAATCAAAGTTAAAAAGCTAAAATTTGGTTATTTGATTTGATTCTGGTTCGGGTACATAGGTTTATGATCCATTTGGGTATTTTGTCGAGTTTGGTTACTCTATAAGAATCAATTTCATTTCAGGTTTTAGGCTTCTAAAACAACATCTCAAAAAAAATATTCTAATTATCAACACAAGTCTAACAAATTAAATGAACACAATTTTACAAAATAATCAAATCTCACGTTTTAACGCGGGTATAATCCGATATCATATTAATTTAAATAAAAATTTTAATAGGTCATTGAAATACATCATATAATTGTAGTTTGATATACTTTAAATTTAAAATTTATATTAATTATAATATTTGGTGTGGATAACATTTAAATTATATTCATAAATGAAAAACTAAATTTAGTATTATTTAAATTATATTAATATATAACATAGACAAAAATGTTAATATTTTAAATTTTAATGGGATGGATTTAGTGTGACACTATAGCAAATGCACCAAATTTAATGTTTTGATATTTTCTGTATCCCATTGAAATAGATTTATATCAAATTTACGTTTTTGGTGTCCCATTATAATTGTCCTTAAAAATGGCCTTACGAGTGCTCTAATACAATTAAAAATCATTCTGCAATTTCTGGAAAACTTAATTAAGGATTCATACCAAGAAAAAAACTTCATCAAAGATTTCTGTAAAACAAATTAATAGATCGAAAAAAAAGAAAGTAAAAGAAGTTGTTGCGTGCGAAAACTGAAGATTCTATGAGGTTTGGGAATATTATTTTGACGATTTCATCATATGTATCAGACCTTATATGATTTAATAACCCAATTCAAAGTCGGTTTCGTGACGAGTTGTCTGAAGAAGCTGTCACAGTACAAATGATTTGCACTGATTACATTAAAAAGTCTTGGGACCCATTATTTTCCTTTACATTATAATTGCCTTGAATCAAGGCCCTTGATTATATTAAAATGTTTAGCCTTTGAATGGTGACCATATATTTCGCATATTTAGAAGAAACTTGATTTGTGTTACCAATCACAAGTAAATGATGTAATTGGCGGTTCTCTAAGTGCGGTCCAAATAATTAGAAAACTGTGTTTTTGCTGTGTAAAAATTGGACCGCGAATATTAACAAAAAAAAAGAAAAGAAATTGGACCGCGAATCCAAATTTCATCCACACCTCTTTAAGTGCGGTTCAAGTAAAATGGAAAGCATAACCATAATTTATTATTATATGTTACTTATTCGTTATATAATTATTTTATTTCTTTATTCTTATTAATTGTTTTTTGTTTCTTTTCCATTTAAATGTCTTTCTCTTCTCTCTTCGGTAGAATTCTGTTCAACACAATTTTTTTATGAAATATACTTGAAACTTGTAAAACAACACATGTATATATTAATTCACTTTAATTATACAATATTTTTTGCCTTTTTAAATGAAACATACATATATTAATTAACTTTAATTATACACTATTAAACAATTATATATATAAGAATTACATTAAAATAGAAATTTATTTTAAGTTAAATTATATAATTTGAAGACTAAATAACTTTATAAAATATTCCAATTTTCAATGATTGAAATTAAATAATTATATGTTTAAAAAATTAAATAAAAGTTATAAACTAAAACTAAAATCATAATATATTAAATTTCTTATAATAATATTATTTACAAAACTGCACCGCTTTTATGTTTTCACCGATCACAATATTTTTTTGTCCTGCACCGTTATATTATCACCAATCAAAATATGTTTTATCCCGCTTTTTTTTAATTGGATCGCACTTGTCCCGTATCATACTTGTACCACACCGCACTCTATCCTGCACCGTTAAAATTATTGTCACCAATCGAAGCCTTAGTATAATACTATTCGTGAATTATTTTGGAAAATCATATCAAAAATTATTTTGGAAAATCAAGACATATAGCATATTTTCACCGTTTCAATTTTAGTTATTATAAAACAAATTAATTTTACTATAAGGTTCAAAAGGTACTTTTCGACTTTTGTAATTAGAAGTATTTATTTTGGTAGGAAATATGGAAAAAACCTTTCCACCTTATTAAATATAATAACTAAATGTCCTCAATACAAATCTTTCTCGGAAAACTAGCTCTAAGAGTATCATCCTGAAAAATAGAAGTCACAAAAACCGGGCAAATATCTAAAGCATGAAAATCAAACAAGTAATGATAAATCATAGTTTGTCAATCCGTCTGCAAGACGATTAACCTCCCTATACTCGTGAATAATACGGAAAATCTAGTCTCTTGAAAGGAAACCATGACACAAATATACCAAGAATCACAGTGGATGAGTATTACAAACCCCTATTGATGGGTGCCTCCGAGGAGGAACTCTCAGATATGCACTCGCGGGAAGACTTTGGTGAGTCGATTCTCGTGAGAACTAGTTTGGGCGGAAATGGGCG
>OVAX01002326.1:0-30858 GCA_900406405.1 Lepidium africanum
GGGGGGGGGGGGGGAGGTCTTCTAGAGTTACCCGATATTTTTCCGCATTGACTCGAGACATTGTTGAAGTTCCTTCAAGTTCTGGTCGCGAAACTTCGCGACCTGCGAAAAGGCCAAGGGCTGACCCGCCTAGGACTGCTTCTCCTGGAGTCGTTACTCTTGGAGTCGTTACCCGAGGTAATGCTTCTAGTGTTTCACGGGGGAGAGAAAAGGGCGTTCCCGACTTCTGTTTTACCACGACCATTCTGATCCAAGATCAATCTTGGAGTTTCGGACAGAGTGTGCTGATCTAACGCGTCAGATCATAACATCATTAGAGCATTTCCCTTCTCCAGATCAAATGGAGAATCGGGAGGAATATGAAGATGCTGCATATTTGCTGTTCCGTTTGAGTTCTTTTTGCAAGTTTGGTTCCATCGTTATTTTCGCTTTAAACCTTCTAACTCTACTTTTTCAAAGTCTTTGTAGTTCATCACTTTTTTGAACAACATTATGCTGCAGTTAGAGAGGTTCCGCGCTAACCCGGACGGGAGTGTCCAGAGAAATTATGGCTTACTGCCACCGAAGAGGAACTCGCTCGTGTGAAAAACGAGTTGAAGGTACAACGTGAAAACGTCAGCAAATTGGTGGAATAGAATGCGGCTTTGACGGAGTCGCTTAAGTGCGCTGAGTCAGACCGGAAGACGGATTTCAAGTCCACCAAGAAGGCCAATGACAAGCTTCAGGGGCTCCAAACCGAGTTTGACTCTATGAGTGAGAACTTCGACTCCTGACTTCACCAGGTTCTGAACGACGAGAAGAAGAAGATCTTCCAAGATCTTCAAGTTCAATTTTCTGAGTGCTTCAATCAAATTGTCGCTCTGTTTGACGAATTTGGATAGGGACCTGGAACCTCAGTTGGCTTATGCCCAATATCTTGGGTCGAAGAGTGCTCTCGAATTGCTCTTTGCTCGGGGCATCAATATTTCTTCAGCAGTTGTTGAATCGATGACTGCCAAGGTGAACGAGTCCAAGGAGGTTGTCAACAGGGAGAACTTGACGCCGTTACTTCTTGGAGACTTGGTCGTTCTGGTGTTTGAGATTGGGGAAGCATCGAAAAGCAAAGATCATACTAGGAATTAACGTTCCTTTTTTTGTCAGAATTTTTGGATATTTCATAGTCATTCCTTTGATTTTTGTAACCGCCGTTCGACTTTTTATAAGTCATTTCTTTGATCCTTGTAATCGTAATTTGGTTTTTTTTTTAATAAGTCTTCTCTTTGATCCTTGTAATCGTAGTGCGGATTTTTTTTTAAAGTCATCTCTCTGATCCTTGTAATCGGAAATTACCTTGTAATTATTTACCTGTATAATGAACAACGTTGTTATTTTGTTAATATGATATTCTAATTCGTTTCGATTTTGAAATCCGAATATGAAAACTTATTAAAAAAATGTTGTCTCGTAATTTTGTATGATAATTAGACAAGTAAGAAATTCAATTCCCAAGGTCTTTTCTTGTTTTTGCGCGTTAGCTACGTTTCTCTCGTAAGTTTGAGAGTTCGATTCCGATTGTTAGGAAGAAAAATTTTACTATTTGGCATTTTAAGCTGAGATTTAAGTTTTAAGAATTTAAACCTCGGAAACAAACTTCATAGCAATGTCATTTTTGTTTTTATTAAGAACTAGGTCTCAGTTTTAGGATTTGCGAGAGTTAGATCTCGGCTATTTGTGCGAAAAGCTAAGTTTTGACGTTTACGAGAGACTAGGTCTCAGCTTTAAGTGAGGTTTGAGACTTGGTTCTATTATTTACGAGAATCTTGTCTCGACGAGATTTTAAGACTAGGGTATATTGAGCGGGATTTTTTGACCCGGCGTGATTTTTTGACCCGGCGAGATTTTAAGACACGACTTTTCCTTTTGCGAGAATTTGACCACGTCTTTTCGGGAATTGGGGTGTAACCTTTTTTTTTTGCGAAGCTGAGATGGAACTTATAAAATTTTATTTAGTTTTAGCTGCACCCAAAGGCTACCTATGTACCCCGCATGGATCAAGCCAAGACGTAGTTTTGATTACATAATTAATTAGATGAGGATGCGTCAAGTAACACATCTATATCGCTGAGTTGGCGTATCTTTCAATAGTAATATCGCTTCAAGTTAATGGAGTTCCAACTTTGCGGAATCATCTCTCCTTCCATAGTCGCAATCTTGTAGAATCCTGTTTTTACGATTTCGCAGATGATATATGGCCCTTCCCAGTTGGCACCAAGTTTACCTGCGTTAAGTTCAGCCGTGTTTTCAAACACTTTTCGGAGTACTAGATCTCCTATTGCAAAGTGCCTTCCACAAAATTTCTTATTATAGTACTTTGCGGCTTGCTGTTGATATTTCTGACTCAGAGAAGTGCTTCGTTGCGTTCTTCCTCCAAGTCATCAATGATGGTTTCCATTGCTTTATTGTTTGAATTTTCGTCTTCGGGAAAGTGTTCTTGACGCAAAGTTGGTACCACTATTTCTGTTGGGGCCATTGCTTCCATTCCGTGAGAAAGAGAGAAAGGAGTTCGTCCGGTTGAGTGTCTCGGTGTTGTCCGATATGACCATAACACGCCATCCAACTCGGAAGCCCAATTTCCTTTCTTTTTCGAAAGCCTTTTCTTTATACCATCTATGATATGCTTGTTAATTGCCTCTGCTTGTCCGTTTCCTTGTGGGTTTCAAGGAGTAGATTTGTTCACTTGCATGTTCCATCTGGAACAAAATTTAGTGAATTTTGCCGAGATGAATTAAGATCTGTTGTCTGTTACAATTTCGTAAGGTAGCCCATGTCCGCAGATTATGTTCTTCCACACGAACTTGATTATGTCTCTGTATTTGATGTGTGATTGAGCCTCTACTTCAACCCACTTAGAGAAGTAATCCGTCATGAAAAGCATGAAGCACTTTTGTCAAGATGATGGCAACGGTCTGACTATGTCTGTTGCCCACCGCATAAATGGATATGGCATAGCTGCTGAAGTTAGTTCTTCGGTTGGGGCATGGATGAGATGCCCATGTCGTTGACATTTGTCGCACTTGGCTGCGTATTGCGCACAATCCTTCGATATTGTCGGCCAATAATACCCGAGAGTTTGGATTTTGTGTACGAGTTATTTTCCACTGTTGTGATTTCCACCTGCTCCATCATGTGTCTTTTTAATGATTTCATTGATCTCGTCACCATGGATGCAAGTGAGGAGGATTCCGTTTGTCCGATACAACTTTCCATCAACTTAAGCGTCAAAAGCGTATTTGGCCTTGAGTCGGCGAGCTGCCTAACTGTCCTCAAGAGTTTCTCCATCCATAATGTATGCAAGAATCTCGTTTTGCCAGTCGATCTTCTGTTTGCTGGACTGTTCAATATGTGGCATCTCAGTGACGGAGTCATCCACAGTATCAGTAATTGCTGAGACGAGTTCAACATCTCCTTTTGGTAAGCTTATACTTGGTTGGTCTATACTTTCGACTGGTATTATCCGCCTTTAAACAGGATCTACTGTGGATGCGAGAGCTGCTAAGGCGTCAGCTGAAGTGTTCTCTGATCAGAAATGTTGTTTACTTTAAATTTCAGATCCTTTGTCAAATCTTTGACGATTTATAGGTATGCTTCCATCCGATTATTCTTTGTGTCATAGCCTTCATTTACTTGGTTGACTACCAGTTGAGAATCGTAATAACATTCTACTTTAGTTGGCCTAATCCCTTTGACCAGTTTGATCCCTACTACCAATGCTTTGTATTCTGCCTCGTTGTTGGATGCAGGAAACGCAAGTCGGAATGATTGGTCCAAGACTTCTCCTGTCGGGATTTCAAGTTAGATTCTGATTCTGAGCCGTGTTGTGATGATGATCAGTCAACGTAAATCATCCAAGTTTGAAGAGCTTTGCCTGACTCTAAGGGTTCCAAGTCAGGGGCCAGCTCAATTAGAAAGCCAGCCTGTACTTGAGACTTTGCACTCGTCATTCCCTTAAACTCGATATCATATTCACTTAACTCAATGGCCCACTTAGTCAATCTTCCGGTCTTGTTTGAACTATGTAGAATCGTTCGTAGCGGGTGATTTGTCAACACAATGATAGTGTGAGAGTGGAAGTAAGGTCGTAACTTTCTTGCCGAGATTACTTCTGCTAACGCAAGTTTCTCCGTAGTCGGATATCTAGTTTCGGCCCCATCCAAAGACTTGCTTGTGCAGAAAATTAGGTGCTTAATACATCTGTCATCTCAAACGAGCATGTTGCCTACTACTGATGTTGATATTGCAATGTATAAGTATAGTGGCTCTCCGTCTTTAAGTTTTGCAAGAATTAGCGGTGTCGAAAGATACTCCTTTAACTCGAAAAAGGAATTCTCGCAGTTCTCATCCCACTTGAACTCTTTATTTACCCGCAACAAGTTGTCGAAATGGAAGACACTTATCCGTTCAGCTCCATATGAACCGATTTAGGACGGCTATTCAGCCGGTTAGCCTTTGAACTTCTCTTTTGTTCTTCAAAGAATGTAGCTTTTGGATTGCTTTAATCTGCTTTAGGTTCGCTTTGATTCCCCTTTGTGTTGCCGAGAAATTTTCTCGAGGTTACTTCGAAGGTGCACTTTGTCGGGTTGAGCTTCATCTGATACTTGTTGAAGGTTTAAAAACAACGTGCTAGATGTTTGATGTGATCTTCTACTTTAAGAGACTTGACTAGCATGTCGTCAATGTAAACTTCCATTGTTTGTTCGAGTTGATAGGCAAACATCTTGTTGACCAATCGCTGGTAAGCCGCTCTGACATTCTTCAAACCGAATGACATTACTTTATAATAGTAAGTTCCTCTTTCTGTGATGAACAAAGTTTTCTCCATGTCGTCGGAGTGCATCCGAATTTGATTATATCCTGAGAAGGCGTCCATAAATAAAAGGAGTTTGTTTCCAGCAGTTGCCTCGATAATTCTGTCAATATTCGGTAGTGGGAAACTATCCTTTAGATAAACTTTGGATATCCCAGGAAGGCGTCCATAAATGAACGGAGTTCGTTTCCAGCAATAACCATTCCGGATATTGGACTTCGATGATTGATCCGGCTTCGGTTAGCTTTTTGACCTCGTCAATTACAGCCTTTGTTCTTTCTGCCCCTGACTTTCTTCATTTCTGCTTGATGGGCTTGGAACTCCGATCAAAGTTCAATCTGTGGCTTACAATCTTCAGATTGATTCCAGGCATATCTTTGGATGTCCATGCAAATGTCGTTATGTTTTGTTCCAGAGGTTGGATCAACTTGTCTCGTATCGGCTTACTCAAGTTGATCCCAATGCTGACGCATTTAGACGGGTCTGTTAGCTCTATATTGACGAGTTTGACGCTAGATTGTTCTGGTTTTTATGGAACTGGAGGTTCCATCAATGCTTTGCTTTTCATAGTCACCGTGATCATGCAAGACTTCTTTCGTAACTTTAACTCAGCGATAAAACATGTCCGAGACATCTTTCGACTCTTCGAAGCGTGTAAACTCCTTCGCTTGTCGGAATCTTCACACACTGATGGTAGCTTGATGGGATCGTTTTCATCATATGAATCCAAGGTGTTCCAAGGATCATATTATAGATTGGCAGTTTATATACTACCAAGAACTTGTTTCATCTGGTAATTTCGGTAACTCGGACTGCTAACTTGATAGTTCCGATTGCATTTATCGTACTAGTCAGTGTTCTTTCCACTGGTTTGAGTCGTGCGTCTGGTAAGGCCATCTTATCCAACATCTCCTTAAAGATTAAATCTACTGAGCTGTCCGTATCGATGAGAATCCGAGATACGTCGCAGTCGGCTACTCGTAATTTTACGACTAGTAGGTCGTTATGTCGGAAGCTTACTCTTTCGACATCCTTGGCGGTGAATGTAACTTCCGAGTCAACCGGTCCTAAGCTTTCTTCAACTAGGTCAAGGTTGACTGCTGCTATAACCTTCTGTTCGTACCTCTAGATTGATCTTATAGTGTCTTCACAGAATTGTAATCCTCCCATGATTACATTGACCTCCACTCTTGGGGATCCTGATTCTTTGGTCTCTTCATCTTGTTTTTGCTGTTTTGGTTTTTCTTTGACACTACTGTCTTGGTTTGCCGCTTTGTAAGCTGCTTCTCGCAACACGGCTTCGTTTCATTTTTGTGCTTTGAACTTTTGGGTTTCTTCTTCTGAGATATTCAACTCTCCTTTGTTGAACTTCTCGGCAAGTAGTTCTTGGGTGTTTGCACCTCGAAGTGGAATGACTGGTCTTATTGTGAAATGCACAATATTCACTTCGGTTGCAAATGTTGTTGAACGGCTTCTAACAAGCTGGGATGACAGTTTCACCGACTTGAAAAGTTGTTGCCGAGATCGCTTTTCCTCTGTAATTGTGTTGTCTTGGCTCGTGATTTCTTTCGACTCCTTAGCTCCTGAGTCTCGATGAATTTTTTGTGTTCTGGCGAGGATATACTTTTCCTCTATGTAGTCTGCATGCCTCGCTGCTCTACAAAGGACATCCAAGATTGTACTGGGCAAGTTTACGAAAAGATCTTTTCTCAAGGCCTCATCCGTAACCATTCCGGTTCTTAGAGCCTCAATAGCCATGTCGTCACTAACTTTTACTTTAATCAGAATTTTCTTAAATCGTCTGAGATACGACTTTAGGGATTCATCAAACCCTTGTTTTAAAGACCACAACTCCGCTCTAAAAGTATCTTGGTTAACGAATAAGGCGTATTGCTTCATGAACAACTCAGCAAGTTGATTGAAGCTCTCGATCGATCTAGTCGGTAACTTGGTGAACCATACTAGGGCATTGTCTGTTAGGTTCTTGGCGAAAAGTTGGCAGTAAGCTATGTCCTTCTGGTCGGGATAGTAAGTTGTCTTGTTCATCATGACATTGAAAGCACTCATGAAGTCGATCGGATCAGTGGTCCTATTGTATGTAGGACACCTTATTCTTGGTGCCCGGTTTACTGAGACCCTTTTTAGACTTGGCGTGAAGGGCGAGTTCCGTGCTTGAGCTAAAATTTGTCCAATCTCTGGTGCCGAGCTGGTAGCTTGATGGAAGTGAGATCGTATATCCTTCATCATCCTGTATACGACTGCTGCATCCATTGTAGTTGGCATGTGTTGCCCCGACGCGTTTTGAGTTGTAGACTGCCTGGTCCGATCACGTTGGTTGGTTGTGGACTCGGTACTACTCCAAAACAGATTTCTCTGGACGCTAGCCAATACTTCTCCATCTAGTCTGTTGTTTTGCGTAGACGGGAGGCTACTCTCGTTTAGACGAGACTCAATTCTGTCGAATCTTTCCGAGTTTCTTCGATCAAAAGCCTCGAATTGCACTATCATGTTGTGCACCAAATTTTTGATCAAAAGTGGTCATTGAGGCGGACCGGGGAGGGCAGCAACTTCTCGAGAGTTTTCTCGATATTCCTCCCGAGTTTGAACAGAGTTTAAAGACGATCCGAGAGTTGGACCAGTGTTTTCTTGGAGGTTAAGGTCCCTCCTTTCGTGTGAGCTGATGGTTACTGTATCTTCAACCATCCTTTGTTTCGCGTTCAGTCCTTGTTCATGTGTAAAGAATTCCTTCGATGTCTTCCCTACAAACGGCGCCAACTGTTCGAATTGGGTCTATCACAAAGGGCTAAATTCAAAATTCTAGAAAAAGAGGGAAGATTGGGCAAGGATTCTTGAGAGCTTTAAAGAAAAGAAGTGTATTGCGAAGAAGAGGATGATTGTCGAGTACAGTTTTATTGCTCAATGTGTGATGACAAAAAATAGATCCTCCCTTTGAAGGATCTGCTCCTCTATTTATAGATCATAGAGGCGGTTACAAAGTAGATTGAATAAAAGAAAATATACAAATTTCTAGATAAGATCGTATCTAGAAGACCCTTGCTAGATTTTTGGAAATTTTCCATGTCGGAATAGGAAAAATTCCATTTCTTTGTTTGCTGACGTGTCGCCTGACTTCCTTCAAGTTTCAGCGCGCTTCCGAGAAGAAATTCTTCTGAGTGGAGACTTCGATATACTTGCCGAGTTTAATACTTAGAATTTTGCTCATTGTTTTCTGTGGACCGAAGTAGGATCTCGGATCCACCTCCAACACTATAGATTGAGACTTGTTGATCTAATTGTTGACAAAATAGATAATATATAGATCTGAATTATAAGGTGTGAAAGTTGTGAAATGTGACTTACTTATATGTAATCTAGTTCACATGTAGGATGGAACTAGATTAAGAGTTTAAGACACGGGTGAGGTGAGAATAGGGTGAGGTGAGAATAGGCGGATGTAAAAAGAGGTAGAAAAAATATCAACATTCAGTGATAAAAATCTCAAAATCAATAATACCTAAAAAAAAGATCTTCATAAAATATTGGTTTACAAAAACATCTCTGCGGTTACCTCGCACTGTCAAATCTCTCTTGAATTATAATTTTGGCATATATCTAGAAAGTAAAACTAAGAGTTATAATTTTGGCAAATATCTAGAAAGTAAAACTAGAAAGTGACAACATGACATTACTCAACTCGAGCGAGCTGCGAGCCACGTAAGGAGAGACAATGAACGAGAAGGTGGGGACAGAACTTCCACGGTCGAGCCACGAGTTGATGATTTCAACTGGCCGAAGCACATATTTCTCGAGACCCACCTTTTGTACGGACGATTTGTTGAGCTTCTATAATGAATCGGTTGTTTCAGTTTCATACTCTATTTTGGTACGGTATTATTTCTGTTAGCAAAATCATTCTTTAATTTAGTTTTAAAATACTTTTTCTTGCGACAATATAAATTTGTAAATATCTGAAAAAAATAATTCA
The DNA here is from genome assembly GCA_900406405.1 of Lepidium africanum. NCBI lineage: Eukaryota > Viridiplantae > Streptophyta > Magnoliopsida > Brassicales > Brassicaceae > Lepidium > Lepidium africanum. The sequence goes on from OVAX01002326.1 coordinate 8,829, forward strand.
GAAATTTGTGGCATTACATATTTGGAAAGTCTAAGCTTCAATTCGTTCTCATCCACTTATAATGTAATATCGTGGCATCACAAAAAACGGACAGGTGTTAGGGTATCTCGTAAAAGGAGATTGTGGTAATTAAGGATGCAACAAAAATGATATAAAAATAACATGTTGCATGCAATTCATCACAAATTTTCAGCCTCTTTTTCTCTATATTGGTTTCTCTCCTTTCTCTAAATTATGAGGTGGCTCCTTCTTCTCTTTTACCACACCACCTCTATCTTTTAATCCTCTTCTCTCATGCTACTCTCATTTGGTTCTCTTCCCGGTACTTAATTTAGCCTTTTGCTTCATTTTCATGATGTCGTAAATTCGTTCCTTGTATGGTTTCTTTGTTTTTCTTTACAATATACTATTAGTTTGATAGTTCTTATTCGAGATTTTTTTTTTCTTCGGCTAACTACTTCTCATTCGAGCTATGGTGGTAATTTATTTGTTTCATGCATTACAATATAAAATCATTTATCCTTCATTTTGTTTTGGAACGATTGTCCGGTACTTTTATATTGATCCGGATTATACCAAAAACACACACGCAAATTAGAGTAGACTATTTGTAATAGATCTGAAAGTTCACATTAAAACCATATGTTATTCGACTATGGTTTTGAATGGCGAAAGTAGATTTTGGTTTTTAGTTTTAATTTAGTTTTGGTTTTGATGAAAATAATAAAAGTTTAGTTACTATTACAAATGAAAATAATTTTTAAGTTTTTCACACATATTAAGAAATCATTAATTATCTTATTTTTAAACAAAATATAGTTTATCACAAATTACAAATTTCAAAATAATTTAACCAATCACAAATCAATTTACAGAATTTAAAGAGTCAAAACTACCAAAAATACATCAACTAAAAAAAAACAAATTTTCTTTTTAAAACATCAACTAATAAAGAACAGAGGAATATTGTTTAAGAAAATCTGATATCTTAAAACATAATAGCGAATTATAACAAAAACGTTTTGAAATTTTAGAAAACCTAGTTTTTCACAAATATGAATGACTAATAATATTATAGAAAGAAACAAGAACAAAAGCTCCCTTGAAATCACTCACCATTCAAACTCGAAGTGTTAACTTTAATCTCCAAGTTATAAAGTAGGTTATGGAATATGTATGAGATCTTTGGGAAATACCTCCGCCGAATATGCATAGGCACAACTTGTCTTATACATGTAAAAGAAAGCTTCAATATTTGGATATTCTATGTAATAAACAAAAGAAGATACTTATATGTAATTGTACTATTTAAGCCAAGGATTAGACCGGTCGTACAATAGGAAGTCATAAAATATCTGAAATGTGAATACAATATCTCAAATGTAAATACTATGTTCATAAGAAAACAATAGGAAACAAAATATGTGCATCGTTTGAGTATATTGGGTTACAAAAAACGTCCTCTTTCGTCAAATCTGTCACTCACAAGTCACACCTCCCATCACGTTTGTTGAAAAAGAGAGGAAATATAGAGAAAATAATCAATGGTATTGGGTAGTTAAAGACAAAATTGGATTTTAGTGGAATTTAGAAAGTCAGCTTGAAAGTGACATTACATGTGCATCACAACGAGCCACGTAGCACTTCGGGCCCACTAAAGAGGCAGGTAGGGACTCTGTTTTCGTGGTTAAGCAACAGTATTAGGATATTAAGTGGCCTGTGCTCTTTGAGTTATCTAGTGGGACCCATCCATTACCGTTTTTGGAATATACGGATTTATGATCAACGTTTGTTAAAATCTGTTGGTCCATTTAATACCTTATTTAGGGAAATAATTTTTTTTCTTAGATGCTAAAGTGTAGCCGGGTCGTGCATAGTTACGGGCTATTGCTTCTATAACAAATAAATTGGTGAGTTGTACTGGCTCCAAAGCTATCTAGAAGATGGTTAAGCTGTTGTGTGAAGTTGGTTGCTATAGGCAATCCGACATATTTGGTACAACTTGTTGAAAAACACGAGTTGTATATGCTTGCTTTCTATGTATATGATATATTTGCTTTAATTAAGCTAGAACTTTAAGCCTCAGTGGGCAGAACTGATCTCCTCACTGAGTAATTCATTACTCACCCCTCTTTATTTTTCCTTTTCCAGGAATTTTGAACAAGATTTTTGGTGTCGATCGATTTTTCAGAAAATGTATTTTTGGCAAAGCCAAGGAATAACACCTTGTCTCTCAAGATCGGGAGAATGGTGTTACAAGTGGTATCAAATTCAAACCAAGTGGAATGTGGAGTCTAGAGGGCTCACACCGCAGGGGGTGACGATCTGGGTACGCAACAAGGTCGTTGCGATAAATTAGTGGGGGTGAAGTGTAACAGCCCGTTTTCGGAAAATATGATATGTGGTGGTGCATCCAAAGAGGTTTAAAAGAATTGATTTGGCCACCTATGTCACCAAAGTGCACTTATTCTTTTGGTCACTTGTCCAGAGAGAACTCCAGGGTTAAGCGTGCTTGACCTGGAGTAGTTAAAGGGTGGGTGACCTTCCGAAAAATGATTTTCAGAACCATGTAAGTGAGGACAAAACATGGGGAAAAGATCATGTTGTGCTTGTAGGGTCGGTAAACAAGTCTTTAAAGCTTCCCGGACATAGCGTACCGACCGTTGGGCTGGTAAGGTGGGCCCACAGGCTCAAAGAAGACGTGGGGCTCATTATGGCGGCGGTCAGGGCGTTATAAGTTTATAGATTTTAGTAATCTTAGTACCAAATTTTTATAGAATTTATAGAGTTTAATAGTAATTAAGGTCCAAAGATTTTTAGAGTTTATAGAACTGTTTAGTAGTTACGGTCCAAAATTTTAAGACTTTTTTAGTTAATAGGATCAAAAATCTTTTTTTTTTAATGTTATTGTCATTGTTAAACTTTAAAAATTCGGTTTTAATTACAATGTTTGATTATACAATTTTACAAAGTTAATTTTTTCTAAAACTAATTAATAAAAATAGTTGTTACTATTAGAGACTTATAGAAACATGAATTTTTTTATATTTTGTACAGGGCCTTCGATATGTTAAACCGGCTCTGTGTGTAAACAAATCCGGTTCAACAATACAAAAAACAAATTTCGAACCCTATTCAATATAAAAAAATTGGTTTTAGTTGCTAGTAAAAAAAAAAAAAATTGGTCAAAAATACACAAAACAATTTAACAAGGATTTTTGGACTTTGTTCAAATATATATTTGCACATAAAACCAGACCTGATTCTAATTATGTAAGTTCAATAATATGATAAAGATTTTGGGGCATATTTGGAATATTGAAACTTCGTTTTCATCATATTGTGGTCACATATTCTGATTTGGAAATTACTATTACACTTTTAACATATGTGAAAAAGCAAAGAAATAGAAAAATATTCATTTGTACTGTATTATTCAAACTCGTTTCTCACACACAACACACCAACAGAAATGAATGATCCATTCTAAAAGAGGATCTAGAAGACTTCAATAATAAAAAATTATATTACCAAAAATAGAAGTGAAAAATCAACATCGAATTTAATAACTCCACAGTGACACGTCATCATCTCCATCACCATCATAATTTTGGTTCCATTGTACGGACGGAAGAGGCAGAAGCATCCCTTCGCCCATATTAGCCAACAATCTTGGCATTCCAAACATCGTCTCTTCGTCTATATAAAAAGTATCTTCGCTAGCTTCCGACGATACAATAGCCTCTACAATCGTCTCCTCCGTGTCAAGGTCATGTTCCGTCGTCATTTCATCTTGAAAAGCCAAAGCAGCTTCAGCCGCCGCCTTCTGTATCTCCTTTGCGCAGGTTGAAATTTGGGATTCTGAGTCTCCAAGCTGAGTCTGCGAAATTAAGGCAAGCTGATCGGCCACGGAGAGCTATGGCGGCGACGTCGTGAGCACGAGCTGCCATTTCGGCGGTTAGGAAAGTTCCCAGCCAAATTCTAGATTTCTTGTTTGGCTCTCTTACCTCACAAACCCATTTACCAGAGTTTCTGAGACGAACTCCTCTGTAAATTGGGTGACGAGTCTCACGAAACTTCTTCCGACCTGCTGGTTTCTTCGGACAACTCGCCGCAAGCTCGTAATCAGAGCCAAACATCTCAGCGAATTCTGTAAATGAGTTCATTGAGTATAAAACTGTTTGAAAATAAAACAGGATATTGAATAAGATAACACGAAGAGTAAAATGATCTCTCTTTCTTTCCTATTCCGATTCAGGTAGATTTAATGTTTGTAGTTAAAGAAAAGTTGTGAGAGTTGGGGTTTATATAGTTATATCGGCCGAAGATATTATGAAATTTGTTGGTAAAAAACAAAAGAAAGCAAACACGAGATTTATGTCTCAATGAATGACACCTGGAGAAGACATAGCAAGGAATCCCACGGATCTGCAGAATGAGTACATTAAAATTTTAAGTCATTGAGAATCTGACATGTGTTCTTTTGACCGTCTGGTGAGACTCTTCACTCTTCTTCACTCGTTATACCTTGTTTTGTTTTTAACTTCTGCTTGGGGATTGTGTGGTTGTTGTTAATGGTAGGACATATAATTATAGACATAATCATCTCTGAAAGAATTATGTGTTTTTTTCTTTTTTCGTTTTTTACATCGGGGTACAACTGACTGACCCATTAATCAAATTTCTGTATAATGTTGACGGCGAGACTTGATATCTAAACATGCAAGTGTGCCTACCTTTAGTGAATTTACCACATGTCATTATATTAAATGTCACTTGCAGAATTATGTGTTTTATTCCTTGAACAAATCGCGCAATACAAAATACAAATAAAGGTAAATTAAGGCAATATACCAAATGAAAAATTAATTAAGGAAATGATCCATCCCACCTATCTAGGTTATTGTAGATGAAATTTGGATTAAAAAGCCTCTATTTCCTCTAAGTATGACTGTAGTATATAGTTTGGGAGGGGAAAGAAATTAGAGAATAAAAATATTTAATTATATAAGTCTTTGAGATTTTCCATTAAAGTGTGTGTTTGAGGAATATATTATGATTTTAGTGATAAAAAAGAATTGTAGGAAAAGGTAAGAAGCAGGTGGCTTAGTTGGTTTACTCCTGATCTAGCTTGGCACTAGGTGGGAGATTCAAATCCCGTCAGCTCCAGTGGAGCAATTTGGCTATGGATCGAGCTTTTGTCGATTCCATTAGTAGAAAGAATGAGTAAGGTTGACAAAAAAAAAGAATTGTAGGAAAAGAAATAGGGTTCGGGGAAGATAAACCATACGAAATGATTATTTTCTAGGCTTGGGCATTTTGGGTTTTGGTTTGGGTTCGGGTCGGGTCTATTCTGGTATGGATTTTTGGGTCTAAGCTAATTGGATCCATATTGGAACCAAAGTATATTTCGGGTCAGTTCGGTTTGAATAGCTTCGGGCTCGAGTCGATTCGAGTCTAGATATGAGGAACCGAAAATTATCCAAAAATTTAAGGTTATTTTTCGGCTAGACCCAAATCTGATTAATTACCCAAAAATCTATAAGTTAAAAAAGATATTTTACCTGTAAATATGTTTTTAACACTTAGACAGAAATTTAAACGTGTAATAAAGCTTTCAAAACATGATTATGATTATTATGATTTTTCAATTATAAAGAAATAATAAGAAGTGATACGGTGGAGAAAAATATTTTAAAGAAATCGATTAAGAAATATGTTCAATCAAAGTGAATAAATTTGTTTAAAATAATGAATACAAATAAACACAAACTAAAAATATATTCAGAGTTATGAAACACACATCAATGCAGTGGATCACATCAATTATTAATGATCATTTCAAAACGATTTTCATTTCAAAACATGGACGAAAAACAATTATCATTTCAAAGTTAGAAATTAATATACGATAAAGAATCAAAAAAGTAAAAATAGTTGTAATATATTATTATCCAACTTTGGTGGTTGAAATTATGCTTTAAAGTAAATGGGAGAAAAATACTAGTATAAAAAACTTATGAAAATTTACATTATTTTCGGGTCCATTCGGGTACCCATGGGTTTCTAGTATCACCCGACCTGAAACCCAATGGATAATAGCAATGAGACCCAATAGGGTAATTACATGGTAATTACATGGAACCAGACCCAAACCTAAACCTGTTTTGTGGTTTGAGTCTGATTTGAGATTATGGGTCCAGTTAATATGCCTAAGGCTAATTTACATCAATAGAAATTGGTACAGTGCATATCGCGGTAGAAAATTTTTGTATCATGTTAATACGGTAATGTCACTACAAAAAATTAGATGTATTGTGTAATTTATTTTATGTGTTTGTATGAGTTTTTAATTGATACAACCGCTATTTACATCACTTATAAAAATGACTCTGAAAGTGGTGACTCAAATAGTTAGTGTCAGTTTAAGCAATTGATGCAACTGTTTCCATCGTTTACTAATAAATGATACTAGTTTGTATCACATATAAAAATGATGCTAAACTTTATATGAATTATTATAAATGATGAAAATAATAGTGTCAATTACTAAAAATTATGTTAATATTTATATTATTTACTGTAATTGATGTTAACTTTATGTCACTTGTAAAAAATGAAATAAAAATTTGTATGAGTTATTATAACTGATGATAATGTTTACATTATTTACTGTAATTGATGTTAACTTCATATCACTTGTAAAAATGAAGTAAAAATTTGTATCATTTATTATAAAATTTTCTCTCACTTATCATAACTGATGATACTATTTACATCGTTTATGGCAATTGATATAAATATTTATATCAATTAATATAAATGATGTTAATAGTAGTTTCACTTAAATAATTGATATTAAATATTTATATCAATATTGTTTAACTGATACAACAATTACATCCACTATAAATAAATAATATTGAAATCAAATTACGTATATATTATATTTTCATTTTTTTGTTTAAATTAAATTACATTATAAAATATTCGATTTATTTATAACAAACTTTATCAATAATAGCAAACGTGTATATAATAGGATTTAAGCTAAAAAAAACATAAAATTAACTTATTTTGAAAGAAAAGTTGCTTTAATTTAAATTATAAAAAAATGTTACGAATAAGAATTAATCCTACATCAAAAAGTAAAACTTATAATCCAAAACTAAAAAACACCATAAAAAGGTTGAATCTTATACTAACATAAAATATAAATAAATTAACTAACTAACTTCATTAATCTCTATACTTCATTAACATCATCTTCTTTTTCCTGAAAAAATAATATGTATAACAAAAAAAAAAGTTAAGTATCATTTATATATGGAATAAAGTTTTTTCAATTAAACTTAAAAATAATTATAATATTTACCTGAAAATTTGAAGAATCGAGTATATTCGCATAAGCTGTCCTTTAAAGGTCTAAAATATTTAAATTTGATTATAATATATTAGTGCCACCTAATATAAAAACAATAATAGCAATCATAATATTACCTGATTGTTAGTTTTTGGTTGAAAGAGTTTTGAATAATTCCAATCAACTTCTTAACTTCATTCTCTAATGTTATTATCTTTGTATTTGTTTGAACAGCTTCATCAGTCTCAGTTCTTGTTGTAAAAGAGCATTTGAGTAACTTTGAGGGTGTAGGTCCATGACCGACACAACGTACTCTTCCTGGACGTTCTGAAACTAGTTGGGACATTGTTTGAGACTTACGTTGATGGGTTTTGGCTCAACAAAGCTTTAAGCTCATCATAGTAAATATATTTAATAATAAAATATTTTCATCTAACTAGCTATACAAAATAAATATTACTCAAAAATTACTGAAAATAATTATATCATAAAAACTAACCGCATGTTTTTTTGCTTCATCTGATACAAATTTTCTGTTAGAATTTTACGAGTCTCGATGAAAAACTCTGCTCGACATGGTGTTTTCCCAGTCGCGTTAATCTTTGGCACATACAAAATTGTTAAACAATATTATTAGCTTCTAGATATTATAATCAAACGAATAATAAATGTATTGCAAACATAAATTTCAACGAAAACAATGAACTAACGTGGTTTTAGTTTAGATAACGATAAATCAAAATATAAGAAGATAATGATAAGTCTAAATACTAAGGGATAATGATAAGTTAGTTTAGTTTAGATAATGATATGTATAAAGTAATAAAAAAGTACGCTGGTTTAATATTGCTCTAATAATATTTTACTTTAGATAATGATAAATAGACGACAAGTCAAACGTACAATGAGAATTCTCTAAATACGTTAGTCTATTTTAGATAACGATAAGTAAAATGTATTCCTATAATCAAAAAAATACATAATAATGATGATTAAAATAAAAAATACACACAATGGAAAAATAAGAAAAAAAAAACTTACAATCTCACGTCTTTTTCTTGCAAATATTTTCGTCCACATAAATAAGGCATGGTGTAGTAGCTTCTACTTTGGATATTCCGGTCTGGCATTTTCTATAATAATTATAAAAAATTATAATAATTTAATTTGATATTTAAATATTTAAATAATAATTCATACATTCCATTTGTCTGTGAATCTTGTTGAAACAAAATCACACCATTGATCTTCAGGTACTTTCGCTGGACGATTCTCTATCATTTCAAACCGATTATTTTTTTTTGTATTGCCTCCAAAAACACAATTTCATATCTTTGCATCGATTTCCTATTACACCTATCACATAATTATTTTTTTCATCTGGATCATTAAACCAAAACTTTGTCTACAAAAATTGAGATAAAATTTTAGTTAGTTTGTAAAAACTCTAAACATTAAAACTTTATAAGAATTAGATACAGAAAACCTAAAACTGAATGTGTCTTTTACCTGGATTACTTCCCATGCTTTTTCTTTTCTATGAAGAAGAAATATTCTCCAATCATTATAGTTAATGGGTAACAAATTCACATCATTACTCAGCTGACCTAACCATGATCCAAGTAAATCTCCAGAGTCTTCGTCAGGTTGACCACTACTTTTATCAATATGTACCATTACTTTTTGATTTTGTAGTTTCAAAACATCTTTAGTTGTTAGCATCCGATCTTTTATTTTTCCATTGTCCTCATCTATTTAGTAACAAATACAAATTTGACATAAGAAAATCTCCTTTTTTTTTGTCAACCTTACTCATTTTTTCTACTAATGGGATCGACAAATACCCGATCCATAGCCAAATTGCTCCCACTGGAGCTGGCGGGATTTGAACCCCCCACCTGGTGCTAAGCTAAATCAGGAGCAAGCCAACTGAACCACCTGCTTCTTGGCAAGAAAATCTCATGTTAACTAACCAAAACAAACATAATTTATAATTAAATTGTAATTATAATGTTACCTATCAATCGAACTTTCCATTTAAAATTTTGCATTCTTGTGCAAGCTCAGGAGGAGAATTATAAAATTTCTCCAAGTATAGCAAATCTTCAGGTGGTTGTACCTCAGACTCCATCTGCACTAAACTTAAATATATCAAAAACAATGTTGTATTTAAAGACAAACACACCCGCTGTTTTTGACAATTGAAAGAGTGAATTGATAATTGAAAAACATGACACAACCAATAATAAGAATATCAGTCAACAACGAGTATGAACATAGATTAAAGAAAAGAAACTCTACAACTACAACCGGTATAAGAATCGACAGCCAACATACTATGATAATTAACAAAATCAATCAATCAACAACGCACTATAATTTAATCGGTCAACAAAAAGAATATCAGAAACAGTACAATTCATTCTTTCAATCAGTGTCGAAACAATACTAAAAACTTTGTGATTTGTTGGATCAAGTTACAATCAACAACAAATTAATATCAACAAACAATAACAAATTGAGAAAGATGGTTAGTTAATTCAAAAAAAAAAGAAAAAAGAATTCAATACAATCAATAGATATGATTATAGAAATTGTACCTCAATCGGAAAGAAATTAAAGATCAAGATTTTCTAGGTTTATTGAAAAGACTAGAGTCTGGTGTTGAATAAATATGAGTTCTTAAATGTGTTATATATATATATATATAGATATATTAGAGATACTTATCCACCTCATTTAGGGATTTAGTTTATGAAACTATACTTTATTTTTATTTCTCAATGAGAAAAATTAGATCTACCTGTGGTTAAATATCTAATATTTTATTTTATTACTTTAATTAATTATTAAAAATTTTCTCTTAAGTAACTTTTTAAGCGATTTAATAATCTTCTTACGGTTTTTTTAATAACACTCTTACGGTGGTATCTTTGAAATTTGATATTAAATAATACATATCCATCTGAAAATTTCACATAACAGCTATAAATTAAGCACCAAATCTTTGGTTCACTTATATAGACTTTTCCTGTCTCGACAATACTAAAATGTACAGAAACCTGCTGGATCTTGAAATCTTTTTGTGTTGATGGTATAGGAATGCGACGCTCTGCCTCCATTCTAGCCATTTCTTTTTGAAGATGTCTCACTACTTGTTTATTAGAGACAACCTGGAGATGACAGACATCGCAACAAGTAAAACTTTAGTTTAATTTCATCTAAAAGGGCACTAAGATGAACCAAAAGCATGGAACAATGATCATTACCATTTTCACGTAGGCATTGTTTGTATTATCATTGGCCCGGTTGACGAAGTATAGAGTATCTCTTGGTTGTTCAACATGAGTCAAAGCTGGACTCAGTGTACACATAATGGCTGACGGAGCATTTTCACCAAGTGAATGCTATAATATCCGAGTAAGTTTGGAGTCTCTGAAGGGAATATGGCCGCTTCTTTTCCTCATGCTAAGAAAAGTTCACAAATTCAGATGAAATAACATTGTTACTTAAAATAGTTTTTGATATTTGTGCAACTCTCAAAAGATATGTAAGAAAATTACCTTAGTTTCCTTATGCCAGTTGTAAGGGCCATTAAACTTTAATTGATATGGCAACCTTCCCTAAGTCTTGTTCCATCTGTCTACGATTGGGACGCTCATTCACTTCATGCTAAGTCTACGAAGTTCTGAAAATGCATTCATACAGACAAACAATTAGTCCACACAGTTCGACCTTAACATTATGCATGAATAAATTGAGTTAGATTCTCAAAACAGAATCAACATCTTATCAAACTAGCCATGGATGACCTCACACAATCTGAATTTTTGCGGTGGGTACTGTGAATCGTCTGTTTTTCCATCAATAACGTGTTATTAGTATGTGCTGGGAGCATATGCATTTGTGTTTTATAGAATCAATAAAATAAGATCATTACCAGTCTAATTATTTGTGAACATTCAAAGCAGTTTTTCCAACTTGCCTTTGAGCTAACACAAAGAACATAATTTCCAGCAGTCAGTTTAAATGAACAGTAATGAAACCAGAAGAATGCAATTACAGTAAGCCAAAGAGGATCAAACATTTTCTAGTTACCTTCACAAATGCTAATCAGATGCCTTAAATTTTGATTGTTATTAGTTGTCTATTCTACCAGTTTTTCAACCACAGTACCTTTCTGCAATTGCAGATAATTAGATAATTCGATCAATGAACTACATTAAAGTAAGGCCATAACATAAGAATAAATATTAGTAAAGTAAATTAGTGGGATACCTCTGGGTCATCGGGGACTTTAAGGGCACGAGCTGAATCTGAATTCAGCAAATCCCTGACATTTTCGTTACATATTTCAAGACCAAAAAACTTGATGGTAAAATCTCTTACTGGAAACAGCAGTGAAACAAACAAATAAAAATATTGGTCAAAAGATCTGAATTGATAACTAAACATTAATATAAAGTTATGAATCATAGCAATGCTTACATTATTTATGTGATTGTAAATATAATTGACAGTTTTCTCCGTTACACCTCTCATGGTATATGCATGTCTTTCCACTGCTGGTTTGTCCATAGGCAAATGTTGTAGCTAAAAACATCAGAACAAAACAGATTAGTCATCTATTTATCTATCCAAGTAGAAGCCAAGAAACACATTTGTTGAAATATTTGATATAAAACAAGATAAAGTCATTAAACAACAACACTACAATCATACTACAAGGCTCAATCAGAATAAACACATGATCATCGAGAATTATTTGAATTAAAGTTAGCAAATATAAATTATACTTTAAGTGTCTGCTCGAGATGCTGCTAAGACGCCATTGTATGATTGGATGAGTAGGTCATCATGTTCACTAAGATCACCCATATCGTATATATCTCTAGGTTGAACATTCACGATGAAACTCCATTCTTTCTCTTTGGGGTTTTCAACATAATATACCATTTTTGCTTGTGAAGCCAATACATATGGTTCATCATAATCATTTTCTCCTATGTGCAACAAGCGTGATAAATTAACCATATGATTACCGAATGCATCTGTTTTATATCCTCTTTGATTGCGAGCGTCAGCCCATTTGCACTTAAATAATACTCCTTTGAAAGTGTCATAATAGTTAACCTCTATAACTTTAACCAATCTTCCATAGTAAGCTAAATCTCCTGCTATAGGGTTAACATCACGAGAGCTTGCATAACTCATTGTTTCAGCATCCACAACAACACCACTGTTTTGTGTTTTTAAGCCATCATCTCTTGTTATCGTACGAAACTTAAAGTCGTTGACATTGTAGGCTGTATACTTGACAGCTTTTTCTGATGGGCCTAAAGCCAAACATCTTAAATCATCAGTGATGTCATCAATATCATTCTTCTCTACTCTCTCTTTCATCCATTTTGCAAAATTACGGTGTATTTCTCTATCAATATCAAGAGAACGATTTCTCTTACCCCGACGAGACTGTTTCCTTACTAGCTCAGTTCTAAATTTCCTGTATACACAATTGCATTAGTACTTAAAATTACATGAACACATAAAATATAACAATATTATTATTGAATGAAGCAGTTACTCTCGTAAGTGATCTAGGAGTTGACAGTTGACCCATATGTGTCTATGTGCTTGTTGTCTTTCTATGTAACTCAAATTATGAACTTGACTTGCTCCAACAAATCTACCAGAATTTGGAAAAATTGCTCCAAGTTCAGAGATTGGTCTTATACTGTTGTGAACTGTAGGATGATCATCAACCCGACTAGTCCTATTATATCATGTCTCTATATCATTAAGATACATTGAGCAAAATGTAATACACTCATCTGCTAGATACTGCTCACGTATAGATCCCTTTAGTTTAGCATGATTATGAACATATGATTTAAAATGTCCAAGCATCCTACAAATAAGTGAATAAAGTCTCAAATAACATAACATTGTATATCTTTTATCTAAAAAATTGCATAATATTGTATATTCTTATAAAACTACCTTTCCACCGGGTACATCCAACAATATAGGATAGGTCCACCTTGCTTTGCTTCTTTAGTGAGATGTACTATTAAGTGTACCATCATTGTAAAGAATGATGGAGGAAATAATATTTCCATGCGACATAAAGTCACCATAACACGGTCTTGTAATTTGTCTAGATTCTCTTTATCAAGCACTTTGGCATATATATCACGGAAGAAGTGACATATCTCAACAGTGGCAGATGTTACTTCATGTAGCAACAAATTCTGAATTGAAATTGGTAACAAATCCCTCATTATCATGTGACAATCGTGAACTTTTAAGCATGATAACTTTCTATTATTAAGATCAACACTCGAGGAAAAATTGGAAGCATAGCCATCAGGAAATCTCACATCTTTCAATACATTTAGGAAAATGTCTTTCTTGTCATTATCTAGAGTAGAACATGATGGTCGATATCTCTCATTCTCATCAGGCCACAAATCAGGATGTATACCAAGCTCACGAAGATCTTTTCTACCACTCAAATTATCTTTTGACTTGGTTTTGTCATCCAAAATTGTGTTGACCAAGTTAGCAAACACATTCTTTTGTATGTGCATGGGATCCAAGTTATGTCGTATCATATTAGATTTCCAATAAGGCAACTCAAAAATTATACTTTTCTTTCTCCATTGCTGATCATCACTTTTTTCCACATTATTTCGATCTCTCTTTCTTCCAACTTGACTAGCTTTCTTGCCAAGAGTGACGTTCACTCTTTCAAGTTGATGCAAAATTGTAGAACCTGATGGAATAACAGGTGGAGATCTTGTTTCTACTGTTCCATCAAAACTAATCATGTTCTGGCGAAAGCTATGATCTAAAGGAAGAAAACGACGATGACCCATAAAACAATTTTTTTCCCATGGCGCAATCATCGTCCAATGCCATCATAATTACAACGTGGACATGCTAGTGTTGTATATGTATTCCATCCAGATAAATTTCCAAGACCCGGAAAGTCGCTCACAATCCACATTAGAGCTGCTCGCATGTTCAAATTCTGATTTGAGGAAGTATCTAAAGTATTAATCTCATCGGACCATAATTCTTTCAACTCTTTGATAAGTGGCTGCAAATACACATCAATGTCATTACCTGGCATCTTATTCCCAGGAGTAACCATAGAGAGAATCATTGATGTGCGCTTCATAGACATCCACGATGGAAAATTATATGGAAATAAGATCACCGGCCATATGCTATATTTTGTACTCATTGTACCAAATGGATTGAATCCATTAGAGGCCAAACCAAGTCGAACATTTCTCGAGTCACTTACAAAATCATAATGTTGCAGATTAAATTCTTTCCAAGCATTTCCATCTCTGGGATGTCTCTACTTATTATCATTGTTTCTAGAAGTTGCATGCCATCTCATATGGGTAGCAGTTTTTGATGACATATATAGACGTTGTAGTCATGGCTTTAAAGGAAAATAACGCAAAACCTTTGCAGGTAGTTCTTTCTTTTTCCTTTATGATCTAGAGACTTCACTATTTGTCAAAATATTTGTCTTCCATCTAGATGTGTCACATACTATGCAAGTCTATCTATCAGCATTAGCTCCCCAATATAACATGCAGTTATTTGGACATGCATGTATCGACTCAGATGTCATACCTATCTTGCGAGTAACTTTTTTCATATCATTGAATGAGTCTGGTAATTTTGCATGTGAAAATGCTTCCTTAAGCAAATCAATAATCATAGACATCCCCTTGTCACTAATCCCACACATAACTTTGATATGATATAGCTTCAGCATAAAAGATAACTTAGTGAATTTATTGCATCCTTCATATAAATTTTCATTAAAGTTAGCCAACAAATCTTCTAAACCTTCTCCAAAGATTTCAGACCTATCTATGTCATTAGGCTGCTCGGATAAGCCAAATTCATCACACATATTTCTGTTGACAACCGGGAAGAGATCATACAAGAGATTCGAAATTGAAGTCGATTCTCCTTCATCCATTCTAATCTGAGATGATACTTTCTCTGTGGTACTAGTAACTTCCTCTCCATGTAATATCCAATTTGTGTAAGAACTCATAAAAGCAAAACACATCAATCTCCTTCAATATCCTCTTTTAACTTGGATTTTTTAAGAGAACATCAATTACACGGACACTTCATTAATTCTATGTTTGACGTACCAAAAGCAAAATCCAAGAAAGTTTTCACTCATAATCTATAATCTTGAGATAAACGAGGTTTGTTTATGCATGATTTATCCATGATAACCTAAAAACAAATCAAAATTTTATTATATATTTTTTAGAATAAACATATAGTATTTGATATGTAAACATCAATTAAAATCTATTTACGCCAAAAGGCAAACATTAACGTCCATTGAAATCTATACATCTATACTTAATCACACCAAAAAGCAAACATAAAAGGTCAATTAAATCAATTATCCTTATCATATCTAATATAATTTGGCAATTTAATTAGTTTCACCAACTCACCCTTCTCAGTTAGCTTCGTTAACTCACAGCTTGCAACAAATATTATCAAGTCCAACTTAAATAAAATTAAAGAAAAGCTAGTTCTAGATCTATTATTACTTACAGAAAAACTTACTTAGGGGTTGAGATGTGATCGCGCTGACTCTTGATTCCGGTGTAGAACAGGTGAATAATAGAAAAATAATGGCCAAACTGAAAAAGATTTAGAAACTTGTGAGAAAAATAGAAAGTGAGAGAGAGATAAATAAAATACAAATTTTGGACTCCTTAATTGATTAGGAATTTGATTTCTTACATTAATTTCTTTTTTTATAAAGCCACGTGACCACATATTGTTACTAAATTTCAATTTACTTGCCTACGCTTTATACTATAACATTTCTTTTTTTATTTTATTTACACATCAGACTAAAATTGCTGCGAGCTATTGGTTATAATAGTGTGGATGATGATATTACAGAAGTAATTATAACTGTGTGGATGATGATATTACTTTCAATTTACTATTAATTAGACTCACAATTTCCTTCAATAGCATGTTCCCATCCTTGGTAAGCTTAATATCCACCGAAACACCAACAAGCCTACATTAAGTGGGCAACAAATCGAGAAGTAAACAACAAAGAAAAAAGATGAAAAATATTGAGCAAGTGCGACTAATGAACAGTATACATCAGAAAAAGAAAAAAAGATCAAGAGAGAAGATACATCTTAATTATTCCCTTAGGACCGAGATTCGACTTGAGCACATCATGTAATCCCTTGGCAGCGTTGATGGTCATATGAAGCGCCGCTGATTTGTTGAAAACCTCAGCATTAGGATTCAGAACTATCACATATATTATTAAGAACATTGGGGCTCGTAGAATATAGAACACGAACAGAAAGAAGAAGTGGTGAGTGAAGTTGAGATCAAGGGCGAACATTTAGGGCTTACTGAGGTATTAAACATTTTGATTAAGAGAAAAGATATACCTGTGGTAGGGACTGATCCTGACTTATAGGCTGATGAAATTCATAGTTTATATTTTTAATTTTTATTAGATAAATCTAAACATAATCCTAATCTAATAAGGAAATTTTTTTCTAACTACCTTCTATTATATTAAAAGTAAACCCACTATATATATATATATATATTGTACTAGATCAAATCAATTGACATATTATATTGATTTCTTTCTTGCTCAAGAGCTTGCACAGCTTGAAGACAATTGACATAAGAAGAAACTCAACTTTTACTGTTCAACTCCTAAAATCACGTATGTATTTTAGTCTTCTCTATATTTGGTACTCTATTTTTATATTATATTATATTGAACGTATCATCTCTAGTAAAGGTCATAGATTTATTTGATGTTCTGTAATTTAAAATAGGGTCGACGGTCTATTTACACCCCAAAGTTTCAATATAGAAACATATCAACCTATACTTTGACCCTCTGTCTAATTTCATCTAAAGTATGCATGCAAAGTCTAATTTCACCCAAAATTAGATAGTGACTAACAAATTTCACACATAATATACAAAATCGGTCTAATTGCACAATTAGCTGGATAATTATGGTTTTGTTGTAAACCAACAATTGGTTATGATTTTAAACCATTAATTAATCGAACCTAAACCAATTTCAAATCCGACCAAATCTCAAATAGACAACGTTTATCCTAACCCGCTCTAATTCGGTTATCAATTTGAGATTTGGTCGGGTTTAGATTTGTTAATTAATGATTTATGATCATAACCAATTATTGGTTTACAACAATTTCATAATTATACAGAAATTTGTGCAATTAGACCGATTTCGTATACTATGTGTAGAATTCGATAGTTACTATCTAACTTTGGGTGCAATTAAACCTTGCATGCATACTTTAGATGGAATTAGATAGAGGGTCTAAGTATAGGTTGATATGTTGTTATATTGAAACTTTGGGGTGGAAATAGACCGTCGACCCTTTAAAATATTAGGTTGGTAAGGAAACTACTATACATTATTAATATTTATTCAATTGTCTAAAACTTGTAGGAAATATGAATACTGAAGATGCGAAAAAGCAGTCTAAAGAGGCTACATCTTATATAGTAGCCGAAGAGACAAAAGAAGAACTGACTAAAGAGGCTACATCCTATAGAGTAACCGAACAGACGAAAGAAGAAATGATTCGACATAGGATAGATCTAAACAAAACCTTCTATGTGGAACCTGGCCAAATTCATCCAGATCTGGAAATAGAATAATTGATTTTAGCATTATGGAGAATTTATTGGCCTAATGCTTTTTAGATTAGATTTATGTTATTTTCAATTTTATTTCTTTTCCATATTTGATTTCTTAAACTTATTTATGGTGTGATTAATATATATATATAAGGTTATAAAGTTTAATTTATAATTATTTAAACTTATATATTAAATGAAATTAAATATAATGTGTGATTTTGTAAGCATAAGTACAATTATTTTATACTCTTTGTTCCCAATTATATAGATTGGTAATTTTTATTAAGGATTTGCCAATTAAGCTTTATATGGTCAAATACCAATTTAACCAATACATATAGGCTTTGAGTGGTAGAAAATTTTAGATGGGTTTTTGGTTTTTGTTTTTGAAAAAACCAACTTTTAGCCAATCATGATTTGTAAAAACAGTTTTTCAAAAACTTAAAACTATTTTTACGTTGTATTCTACCATTCATGATTTTAACTTTTTATTCACCTAAAAACTAGGAAAAACTAGTTTTTGAGAAATCAACGTTGATTTCTCCAAAAACCAAAAACTAAAATACAAAAACTAAAACCAAAATCTAAATCTAAAACTAAAATCTGAAATTCAAAAACTAGAAACTAAATTCAAAAATTAGTAGCCATTCATAGCCATATTGTTTAAGTGTGTTTTTGGACTTATGTTTTGTTTATTAATTGTATATTAACTATTGATTGGGACATTTTATATGTATCAATTTTAAAACTAAAACAAAATTAACATCATTTTTTAAATTGATATTAAAAATAATGATTAGATACATCGTTTGTTCAACTGATGTAAATTTATATTTTATATCGATTGTTTTATAAGTGATGTAAATCAACATTAAATTGTATCAATTTTATTTAATTGATACAAAAAATACATTAATTATGTCATTTGTTACAAATGATGTTAAATCACNCAAAAAATACATTAATTATGTCATTTGTTACAAATGATGTTAAATCACATATAATGTGTCATTTGTTTATAAGTGACTCTATATAGCATCATTTATATAAATGATATAATATTATTGATGCAATACACATTTTTTTTTTTTTGTAGTGTGTCCTTTACGATGGTTTCCATGGTAAAAATACATATAACATACAAGTTACCAGATTAGAAACATTATCCATGTAAGAAAAGAAATCACTAAACTACAAAATAAAATATTAAAATAGTGAGTTGGATTGGTAAACTCTAATTATCTTGATAAGAAAATTTGAGAAAGATATATATATTTAATATACATATTTTAACCGGGTATATTTATTTGTCAAGGTAGGGTAAAAAAATCACAAAATTTAGAATAAAATATATTACAAATAGTTAAAAATTTGGCATTATTAGCGAGGTAAATAGTAAATAATAGAAGTAATACTTGATAAGAAAATGAAGGAAATAAAATTTTTATTTTGCCAGTATGGAAAAGCCGGACAATTAAAAAAGGCTTTTAACTTCTCTCTCTTTGAAAATGAGAGCTCCTTAACCTAACACCACCGTTGTTATATTGCTTCGGGAGCGGCGATGAACGGAGGCTCTCACAACTTCACCATGTTTGTCGTTGCTCCCACATATAAATCTCGTTTATGTTTGTAGTCATGTTTCTGTGGTGGTTTTTGTGAGAGGCTTTCGTAATGCAAAATTCAAGGTGGTGATTGTCACTTGCCATAGTTTCTAGTGGTGATGTTGCAGTAGCTGCGTCTCTGGCCATGGAGATCTTCTTCTTTATACCCGAAGCTGTCTTGTTTTGGTCTATGTTACGTTGTGGTTGGCCAGAGCTACGGATCTGGTTTTACTAGAGCTTCAGATCTGGTCTGCCTTCTTTTCCGATGGTTCTCTCACCGAAAACTTTAATTTGGTTTAGCTTGCTTTACCTTTCTCATTATGCTTGTTTTTACGACTCTTAGTCTAGTTTACTTGGGTAGGGATTTACATTTTCGATTCCTCTATTCTAGTAAATTCTCTTGTTAGTTTCTCCTCTACCTGAAGCTTTCGTGGTTTCAATATGATGGAGCTTAGTTTGAGATAACTCTCTTCACCTGTATCTTAGTTTTAATCTGTAATCTGAATCTCGTTTGGGTTTGAGTGTTGAGGTTATTGTTTCCCTATTTTGAGTTTGGTTTTAGTACCCAGCTCAGTTGGTTAACTTTTGACTTCAACAATTTCAAGAGAGTCTCATCTTTTCAAGAGGAAGTCAACCTTTGTGATTCAAGTCATCGTCTTTTGGTAGGATACTTGTTGTCGGAATGTCGTACAGAAACTCCTTAGGTGATATCTAGGTCTTGATACATTGAGTTATGGTTTTATTATTGGATAGCTTCATTATCATCCTCTTTGTTAAGTAGGACCGATTGCTTCCGCTATTCTCTTTGTGGTTTATTGTAGATCTCCTATCGTTGTAATCTTCCAAATATAATATTATTCAGATTCATATGAAAAAAAAAATCTGGAAAATTTAGGAGGGAGAGAGGTTACAAAGTAGAGTCCAAGAATTGAGTTTGTAACTAGTAACATGATTCACAAATTCAGCCTAATTCCATAATTATACAAATTCAAATGTTACTATTTACACATAATACAATTCTACCCAATTCCACAATTCTATAAATTTAGTTATTACTATTTATACATAATACAATTCAGTCTAATTCCACAATCCCTCGTTATGAACATTCAGGACTTATATGGTTACAGATCAGACTTTTCAATTTTTTATGTTTTTGATTTCATTCATTTAACACCTATTTAGACATATTTTCTTGATTTAGCTTGGTTCATTATAGATCGGGTGTGATCCGATTGTGATAATTAAATCCAATTTTTATATGAATTATTTGGTTTAAATTGGGTTCGAATTTATGTATTTTTTCAAAATCAAAACAAATTAAGATTTAGTAAAAGATATTTTAACAAAATTTAAAATTTAAATAAATATTCAAATATTTTGGATTATTAGTTATTTTTGTCCAAAATAAATAATAATATAATCAAATCTATGATTATAATTTTAAATATTTAAAAATAAAATTTTTAATAAAAATATTTTTTTTAATATATAGAGAATTTCATTGAAACTACCCTATTGTTTGCACAAATTATTGAAAATACCCACACGTTTTCCCTCCTCTAAAATACCATACTTTTTTGGCGAAAAGACAAAAAAAGCCATTACTTTTTGTTGTAATGGCAATTTTAATAATAAAAGTTTTTTTACATTGGCAAAGAATCAGGAAAAAGAAGGGAACGGAGAAAGAGTTGTCTCCTGGGTCAAATTAATAACGTGGACATGGACCATGGGCATATAGACTACATGGACATAGACCATGACCTTATATATTACGTGGATATAGATCATGTACATTATATTGGATTTTTCTATGTCTATAAAGAAAAATAGACAACATGGTTGAGATCTATGTCCATATATCTTAATTGGAGTTAAATTATAAATGTCCATGTCCATATACGGACATCAAAATTCTTTGTAATGTGGACAGAGACCTTTGTCTTAGAATATATGGACATGGACCATGGCCATGTGGATTAAATAGACTATGTACGTTATATTGACTTTTTCCATATTCGTCAAGAAACAGAGACTATATGCCCTATGTCCACATATCCTTCGGTTTATAACAATACATGTATGTATTTGTCCAACTTTGTCCATGTGTATATGGAAAAAGTTGACTCGTGGGTCAAATTGATAACGTGGACATGGACCATGGCCATATAGACTACATGGACATGGACAGACCTTATAGAATATGTGGACATAGACAATATACATTATATTAGATTTGTCCATGTCTGTAAAGAAAAGGAGACATCATGATCCAAGTCTATGTCCATATATCTTACTTGGAGTTAAAACATAAATGTCCATGTCCATATACGGA
>OVAX01002327.1:6994-30848 GCA_900406405.1 Lepidium africanum
GGGGGGGGGGGGGGGGCGAGACCCTTACTCTCAAAAGCCGAGTCTTAAAATCTCACAGAGTTTGAAACCTTGCAAAACTTTCACCGAGAATTCAAATATCGACAATGGCCGAGACCTTACTCTCTAAGCCAAGTATTAAAATCTCACCGGGTCGAAAAATCCGCTCGTTATAGCTAAGTCCTTAAACCTCACATGATTTAAAGCTGAGTCATAAAATCTCGCCGAGTCTAAAGTCTCGCTCGATCTAAGCCGAGTCATAAAACCTCGCCGAGACGGAATTATCACAAATAATAGAGCCATGTCTCAAACCCCCTAAGCAAAGACCAAGTTCTCGCCAATAAGAGATCCTATTCTCACATTTAACCGAGACTAAGTTCTCACAAATACGAGATCTAATTCTCAAATTTAGCCGAGATCAAGTTCTCACAAAGACGAGATTAATTCTCACATTTAGTCGGGACCAAGTTCTCGCAATACGAGATCTAATTCTCATCCTTAAGCCGAGTCTTAAAACCTTGTTGAGCATAACCTCACAAAACTTTTTACGAGATTCAATTCTCACACTCAAAACCGAGACCACGTTCTCGCAACTATGCCGAGACCAAGTTCTTGCAACTATGTCGAGACCAAGTTCTCGCAATTATGCCGAGACCAAGTTCACGCAAATATGCCGAGATTAAAGTTCTCACAATTAAGTCGAGATCTAATTCTCGCCAAAGACGAAACTTAGTCTCGTACAGAAAGTCGGGATTTATTTTTGCAAAGACGAAACATAGTTTTCGTATAGAAAACCGTGATCTAATTCTTGCAAATTATCCTATGATTTAATTCTCAACTAGTCTTAAAGCCGAGTTTTAAAATCTTGGCTTAAGATATAAAAGAGCCTACAAGATTAACTCTTACTAAGGGCCAACACAGCGGGTTATATCCCTAAAATCCTAAATCGAAACCTTGTTTTTTCAGTTAAAACCAAAACCTAGTTCTTGCATCTCATAAGCCGAGATCTAGCTCTCGTAGTGAAGCCGCGACCCAGTTCTCGCATTTTTTAAAGTTGATCTCCACTACGGACATGTCCATACACCTTGCGCCATTTTAGATTTACATCGGGCCAGACTATTTACTCGAAATTCGTCGAACTCAAATGCATCTTCCTTCACCGAATTGGGGGGACAATTGTTGGAGGTGGGTTTCACCCCCCCCCCCCCCCCCCCCCCCCCCCANCCCCCCCCCCGACATAAATCCAAATCGGCTGCCCCCATGACTCGAATGAAACTCTTCAATATGCCTTCAATAGAGTACTCAAGAAGACTAGCATATGGTCGTGTAGTCTGAATGCACTATTTTTCCCTTAGTGGGTTTTGTCCCAAATGGGTTTTCCCACTAAGGTTTTTAATGAGACATTCGGGCTACACCAACAAGATGCCCGTTTGTGTTGGAAGTGGATCCGAGATCCTACTTCGGTCCACAAGAAACAATGGACAAAATGCTAAGTATCCAACTCGGCAAGAATATTGAAGCCTCAACTTGGGTATTCTCATCTACTCGGAAACGCACTAAGCTTGAAGGAAGCCGGACGACACGTCAGCAAGCAAAGAAATGGAAATTTTCCTATTCGGATATGGAAAATTTCCGAAAATCTAGCAAGAATCTTCTAGATACAAACTAATCTGTAAATTTGTATATTTTCTTTTATTCAATCTACTTTGTAACCGCCTCTATGATCTATAAATAGAAGAGCGGATCCTTCAAAGAAGGGATCGGCTTTTTGATACACACTCTCATTAAGCAAATAAAATCATACTCATCAATCATCTTTATTCTCTTAAGTACTTGAATCCTTTCTCTCCAAACCATCTTACAAGAGTTCTTGCCCTTTCCTTCCCTCTTAAAATCAGAACCTCAGATTTAGCTCCCTTGTACTAGATCCGGTTCGAACATATATCTTATTATATTAGAATTTCTTTATAGATAGATATTATTCAAAATATCATATATATATATACATATATTTTCATTTTTTATATATAAAAAATTAATATAATATTTTTCTTTATATAATAAGATTAGAAATGAAATATACATATATTTGAATATAATTTTTTTCTTTATTTTTTTAGATTATGATAAGCTAAATATTGAAAAAATTATTTAAAGATCTATTTTATCTATTTAAAAAATACACGAAAATTTCTGATCGTTGGATTTCGACATATGAAATCATCCTATTAATGAGTAACTTTGAAATTTTACTTTATATAATAAGATTTCTGATCGTTGGATTTCGACACGTGAAATCATCCTGTTAATGAGTAATTTTGACACCTTATTTTATATAATAAGATTGGAGAGAACGATGATTCTTATAGAGAAATTTGTGTAGAACCTAAATACCAAAGATCGTGGTAGGGTTCAAGGACTATCAATTATGTTCCAACTTTGGTTCAAGTCCAGAAAGGTGCGTAGATGGTACAAGTCAACAAAAACAAGGACATGATTAATTAAACTGATAATAAACTGATCTCTTAATTATCTTAGGTTTTCTTATAGTATCCTCTGTTACTTTGTGATTCCTTTGGTCTTTACTATATTCAAGTTTTTAATTCGGAACTCTCATCTGGACAGGAAAATATGGAGATAGTCTTCTCAGTTGTCACCATAGAGTTCAAAGTTGATTTTTGACGTTATAACTCTTGTAATTTCTTGCACTTTATGTTACAAAACAAACATTTTGGCAAGTACTGTTCTAAAATAATACTATGATCTATTGACTAAAAGCAATCAGTTTGTAAATTCTCATTTACCTCTAACCTTAAAATGTTTCACGCGAATTAGGAACATATTAATAGGGTGTTTACTTGATCTTTTTTATGCACTAATTAATGGAGTCAACGGAGGTTTTTGTGTTGTATGTGAGTTGATGGAGAGATGAAGAACAATTGGCTCCATTCTGTTTTTTTTAAGACAAAAATCTAGCTTCGTTTGGAAAATGGTCTGGTTATTCTCTTGTATATTGTATAGTGTTGGATTTGAGCTAGTGTTTTAATCTTATGTTTAAAGAAAAATTTATATTAATGACCGTTTACAAATTATAGTTGACCTCTTGACGATGCTGGAGAACTTTGATTATAAAAGTGATGATTTATTATTTTATACTGAATAGTAAGAGCCAACAATAGCGATGTTGGGGAGCAGGCCTTGCTCAATTTAAAAATGGGTCTTGTTTAAAATGGAAATAAAAAGGTCCTAGTATATGGACATTTTCTATAATTCCAAAAATTTTGGACTTTAAATATGAAACAAAAAATCTATTTTGGACATGGGTCGGTGTAAAAGCACTTGTTGCACACTCAAAGAGTCGGACCTGTTGGGAAGTGTTGTTCATCTCTCTCCAATGGTGTTGAACATTTCGACTTCAAGACCGTTTCTTCCAAACCAGAGCGAGCATACGAAAGCGACGATATCGCCATTTCCGATATCCCACTTGCATTGATCCCCTTCTTTAAGCCATAGAGTTGTTCCAAATCCACATGAGCCTAAACTGTTATCAAAATGAAACCAAAGTAAGCCAATGAAGCATGTTTGTCCTTAGGTCATTTGACAGAACAAGATTACACTAATTATATACATCTTAAGACGATTTTGTTTAACCACAAGAATACTGGGAACTGTTGGAGGTGGATCCGAGATCCTAATTTGGTCCACGAAAAATAATAAGCCCAACACGCTAAGTATTCAACTCGAAAATATTATCGAAGTCTTAACTCGTATATCCTAATTAGTCGGAGGAATTCCTTCTCGGAAGCGCGCAAAAGCTGGAAGGAAGTCGGGTGACACATCATCAAACAAAGAAATGAAAATTTTCCTATTCCGACATGGAAAATTTCTGAAAATCTAGCTAGAATCTTCTAGATAAGACCAAATCCTAGAAATTGTATATTTTCCTTTATTGAATCTACTTTGTAACCGCCTCTATGCTCTATAAATAGAGGAGCAGATCCTCCAAAAGGGGATCAGCTTTTTGACACACACATTAAGCAATAAAAATAACTCGTCAAAACCATTAATTGTGTGATACTCTTTCTCTCCAAATCTCAAAGAATCCTTGCCCAATCTTCCTTACCTTTAATCAGAATTACGGTTTAGTCCTTTGTGATAAACCCGGTTCGAACAGTTGGCGCCGTTGTGGGGAAGCCATCGTAGGAATTCTTAACTTAAGAGCAAGGAGGATCTACGCGAGCAGGATGGTAGAAGATGAAATCATTGCCAACTCGCCAGAAATAAGGGAGGCTAACCTCCAAGAGAACATCAACGATCCACCAATTGGATCACCTTTGAACTCTGTTCAAACTCAGGGATAAAACCAAGAGAACTCCCGTGAGACTACTGAACTCCCTGGTCCGCCTCAAGGACCATCTTCAATCGAAAGCTTGGTGCGCAACATGATAGCACAGTACGAAGCTTACGATAGAAGAAATTCAGAAAGACTTGATCGAATCGAGTCTCGACTAAACGGAGGGAACCTCCCAGCTACACAGAACAACAAGATGGATGAAGGAGTGATTGCTAGCGTCCAGAGGAACTTGTTTGGAGAAGTCCTAAGTCCAAATACGACCAATGTAGTCGGACATAAGCAACCCAAAACTCAACAAACACCAGGGCAGAAAGCATCAACAATGATGGATGCAGCAGTGGTGTACAGAATGATGGAAGACATGAGGTCACAATTCCATTAAGCTACTAGTTCGACGCCAGAGATTGGAAGAATCCTAGTCCACGCTTGGAACTCACCCTTCGCGGCAAAGCTAAAGAGAGTCTCGGTTAACAGAGCATTAAGAGTAAGATGTCCCTTGTACGATGGGACAACTGACCCAATTCAATTCATGAGTGCCTTAGATGTCATGATGAATGGAGTAACCTACAACACCGATCAAGAAGATGTAGCATACTGCCAACTCTTTGTCGAGAATCTAACTGGCGATGCTCTCACTTGGTTTACCAAGTTACCGGCAGGATCAATCAATAATTTTGGCAAACTCGCCGAACTCTTCATGAAGCAGTATGCCTTGTTCGTCAATCAAGACACCTCGACTACCGAATTGAGGTCTTTAAAGCAAGGATTTGACGAATCTCTTAAATCATACCTTAGATGGTTTAAGAAAATCCTGACTAAGGCAAAAGCCAATGACGACATGGCAATTAAAGCCCTAAGAACCGGAATGGTCACAGATGAAGCTCTACGAAGAGACATTTTCGTGAATAGGCCGAATACTATCTCAGACGCTCTACGCAGAGCCTTAAGACACACGGAGTACGTAAAAGAGAAGCAAATTCTCTCCAAAATATAAAGAACTCTCAAGGACACTAGGTCTAGAGAGACGAAAGATGAGAACCAAGAGCTGAGACAGCATAACTACAAGTGGAAGTACAACTCGGCTAACGCTTTCCAAGTTGGCAAAACTGAGAACCCAACAAGAAGAAAACTGTTCAACAACACGTACAACCGAAACGAATATTGTGTTTTTCATAATATAACGGGCCATTCTACCTCGAGATGCAAACAGTTGCAAGAACTGCTTGCTCAAAAGTATAGTAAAGGAAAGGTTAAACTCTCAGAAGCAGAAGCTGAGAAGTTTAAGGCGCAGAAAAGAAAGAAGGCCGAGTTGAGAGAAGTAGCAAGCAAAGCAGCAGGCCAAAGCAGCGAAAATAAAGGAAAACCAAAACGACAAAAATAAGACGATGAAGTCGAAGATGTCGATCCCGCAAGAGTAGACGTCAATGTAATCATGGGAGGATTGCAATTCTGTGACGACACTATATGCTCAATCAAACGATGTGAGCGGAAGGTCGTAGCAGCAGTTAATCTTGAATCGGATGAAGAAAGGTTTGGGACAATGAACTCGGAAGTAACTTTTACGGAAAAAGATGCAGAATGAGTGATCTTCCTTCATAATGATCCATTAGTCGTAAAATTATGAGTAGCTGACTGTGACGTATCTCGGATCCTCATTGATATGGGAAGTTCGGTAGATCTAATCTTCAAAGAGACACTATATGAGATGGCAGTACTAGATCTCAGACTTAAACCTATAGAGAGAACATTGACCGCATTCGATGGAAGTCCAATCAATGCAATCAGAACTGTCAAGTTGGCAATCCGAGTAGCCGGAATAACAAGATGGGTAAAACTCTTCGTAGTGGACAAACAGCCAATCTACAACATAATCCTTGGCACATCGTGGATTCACTCTATACAAGCAATCCCATCGACTTATCACCAGTGTTTGAAAATTCCGACGAGCAAAGGAGTCTATATTTTACGAGGAGACCAGATGATGTCTCGGACTTGTTTCATCGCCGTGCTAAAACTCTGCAACAAGTCTTGCATGATTACGGCGACCATTAAAAAGAAAGCATTATCAAAACCCCCTGTTCCCGAGAACCAGATCAATCAACCGTCGAACTCGTCAACATTGACTTAACAGACCCCTTGAAATACGTGAGTATTAGGATCAACTTGAGTAAACCAATTCGATCTCAACAAGGTTTGTCCAAAAGATAGTTTTCCACTTCTGAATATCGATATAATCTTCGAGGCCCGGGAATGAACTTCTTTCGTTCATGGATGCATTCTCGGGATATCACCAAATTCGCATGCACCTGGAAGACATCATTCATAATGGAGCGAGGCATTTATTGCTACAGAGTAATGCTGTTCAGCTTAAAAATTGCAGGAGCAACTTATCAGCGCTTAGTGAACAAAATGTTTACAGAACAACTTGGGCAAACAATGGAAGTCTACATTGATGACATGCTAGTCAAGTCGCAAAACTCAGAAGATCATGTTAACCATTTGGCGAGATGCTTCAAAACATTGAATGTATACCAAATGAAGTTAAACCCGGTGAAGTGCACTTTCGGAGTAACTTCAAGAGAGTTCCTTGCATATATAGTTACGTAAAGGGGGATCAAAGCAAACTCGAAACAAATAAAGGTGATTCAAGAGCTACCTTCTTCGAATAGCAAACAGGAAGTTCAGCGGCTAACTGGCCGAAGAGCAGCACTAAACCAGTTCATCTCACGCTCAATAGATAAATGCCCCCATTCTACAGTCTGTTAAGGGGAAACAAGGAATTCAACTGGGACGAAAGATGTGAGAATGCTTTCTCCGAGTTGAAGAAGTATTTGTCAACACCGCCGATTCTCACAAAACCAGAGGATGGAGAGCCATTATACCAATACATAGCAGTTTCTTGTGTGCTAGTCTGAGACGACAGAGGAACTCAGCATCTGATCTTTTACATGAGCAAATTTTTGGACAGAGCCGAATTAAGATATCCGACTACCGAGAAGCTTGCGCTTGTAGTAGTGACCTCGGCAAGAAAGTTGCGCCCCTACTTCCAGTTACATACTATCATAGTATTGACAAATCACCCGCTACAGACAATTCAACATAGCCCAAATCAATCTGAAAGGTTAACCAAACGGGCCATCAAATTAAGTGAGTATGATATCGAGTACAAGGGAAGACGGAGTGCAAAATCTCAAGTCTTTGCGGATTTCTTGATCGAATTAGCACCTGAATTAGAGGCATCTGAGTCAGAAAAGGCGGGCAAAGCTTGGAAGATCTACGTAGATATGTCATCGTCACAACATGGTTTCGGAGTTGGAATCTGACTTGAGACACCGAAAGGAGAAGTCTTAAAACAATCCTTCTGACTTGCATTTCCAGGATCAAATAACGAAGCCGAGTACGAAGCATTAATCGCAGGGATCCGACTGGTGAATGAAGTTGGAGCCATAGAAATAGAATGTTATTGTGACTCGCAACTAGTAGTGAATCAAGTAAACGAAGGTTATGACACCAAAAATGACCGAATGAAGGCATATCTGAAAGTTGTCAAAGAGCTAACAAAAGATATAAAGTTTCGAGTCAACAAAATCTCCAGATCTGAAAATACGTCGGCCCATGCCTTAGCAGCTCTAGCACCTACAACAGACCCCGTTCAAAGAAGAATCATTCCAGTGGAAAATATCGACTGTCCTAGCATAACTCTATCGAAAGGAGACAATGAACTCGTAACAACAATTACCGACAATATGAATGATTTCGACACCAAAGTGCAAGATGCAGAGCAAGTAGGTGAACAGAAGGTCAATTGGCTAGATGAAATACTAGAATATATCTCAAATGAAATGGCTCTAGTGGATAGATGGGCGGCACGTCGATTAAAAGCAAGATGTGCTCCCTACGCCCAACTCAACAGAAAGTTGTTTCGTCGAAGTGCAAATGGAACTCTCCTAACCTGTATTCATGGTGTTGAAGCCAACGAGATCATCAAAAGGACGCATGATGGAGCTGGTGGAAACCACAACGGTGGTAGAACACTCCTGCATAAAATTTGAACTCTCGGATTCTATGGACCGACAATGGCTAAAGATTGTGCACAATACGCAACAAATTCTGACAAATATCTAAGACATAGACACATTATCGACGCTCAAACTGAAGAACTAGCGTCAGCAGTGATGCCATATCCATTTATACGATGGGCAATGGACATAGTCGGACCATTACCGGTATCTCGGCAGAAGCGTTTCACGCTTATAATGACCGACTACTTCTTGAAATGGGTTGAAGCAGAGTCCTTCTCACATATCAAAGATAAAGATGTAGTGAAGTTCGTATGGAAGAATATCATATGTCGACACGGACTACCTTATGAGATTGTAACGGATAACGGGTCTCAATTCATCTCGGCGAAATTCACTAATTTTTGTTCTAAATGGAATATCTGAGTAAATAAATCCACTCCAAGAAATCCAAAAAGAAATGGGCAAGCCCAAAAAACAAACAAGCAAATATTGGATGAGATCAAGAAAAGATTAACGGAAAAGAAAAGAAATTGGGATGCCGAATTGGATGGAGTACTTTGGACACACCCTACGACCCCAAGACGACAGAGAGGACAAACCCCTTTCTCCTTATCTCATGGAATGGAAGCAATGGCTCCCGCCAAAGTAGTGATCCAAACTTTGCGCCGAGAATGCTTCCCCAAAAACAAGGACTCCAATAATGAGGCAATGGAAGAAAACCTCAACGACCTGGAAGAAGAACGAAACGAAGCACTTCTCCGAGTTCAAAACTATCAAATTCTCGCAAAAAGCAAACCGAGTCTTAAAATTTCTCGCATAACTTATTCGAATTCGAGTCTTAAAATCCCATTCAAAATAGTCGAGTCTTAAAATCTCGTTGAGACGAAACTCTCGAAAATAATAAAGTTGAAACCAAGAAACTCCACTAAACCGAGATTAAATTCTCATAATTATAAACTAATTCTTTGGCAAAGCAGAATTACTAGCATTTAAAGCCGAGTCTTAAAATCTCGCCGGGTCCCAAAAATCTCGCTCATACATAAGCCGAGTCTTAAAATCTCGCTGAGTCCCTAAAATATCGTTCTATCTTAGCCGAGTCAAAAACCTCACACAAATTAAGCCAAATCTAAATCTCGCCTAGTCCCTAAAATCTCGCCTAGTCCCTAAAATCTCGCTCTATTTTAGCCGAGTCAAAAACCTCGCACAAATTAAGCTAAGTCAAAATCTCGCCGAGTCCCTAAAATCTCGCTCTATCCTAGCCGAGTCAAAAACCTCGCACAAACTAAGCCGAGTCTAAATCTCGCCGAGCTATTTGAAAATGCTCGAAGATATAAAACTTGTGTCAAATTAAGACAAGTTAACTAAATTATGCCAAAGCCAAAGATCTTGAGTCTTAAAACCTTATTAAAAGTAAAAAGAGTCACTGCATTTTATACATCAGATAATGTTTTTACAAAAATCTCATTAAAGGGAAATAACATATCTAAAAAAAAGAGGAGAAAGAGAAGAAGACAAAAAGACAAAATTTTTAAGCGCCAGTCTCGGGCTGCACAGCCTTGGCATTTTCCTTCTCAACCGAGTCGTCCTTAACGGCAACCTTTAAAAAGAATGATATCTTTGTTTAAGCCATATTGGTTGGAACCCCGAATAGGTACAGAGACAATTTCGAAATCCTTTATACTAACCTTGGGAGCATCCTCCGACCCAGAAGCAGCAACCTCGTTTAGGTCAGCCTTATACGTGAGGACCTCGTTCCAAGCCAGAGAAGCTTCCTCCAGAAGGGGAGACTCGCAAAACTCGAAACTCGGCACGACCAAGTCATTCGGGAAAAGAGTCTTGACCAGAGTCTTGGTCGAAGCAAGCCCAGAAAACCCAGCGAGATTAGATCATTATCAACCAGAGACTTCCTCTTTAGAAGATGCTTCAGAAATTCATCATAACCACACATCTGAGCATAACTCAGGCGATTGGTTAAACTCGCGTCAAGATAGTCAAAACGGTCAGAGATCCTCTTGAGTCGCTCAGCCAAAGAAACTAAAATGAAAAGAGGAAACCACATGAGCATTTCGGATAGGCAAAAGAATAAAACACTAAATCTTACCTCGGAAAGTTTTGAGTCTGTTCTGAAGGAAGGAGATTGCGGCTTTGTTCTTCTCAGCATCCTGGAAAGAAGAGTCCCTAAAATCGGCTTCAGACTTTGAACCATCCTTAAAAGCAGAAATCTCCTTCTCATAATTAAGAGATTTCAAGCGCTCCGCCTCCAACTCGGATTTAATCCGAGCCAGATCAGTCTGAGCCACTGCCAGGGTGGACTTAGCTTCAGCCGCTTCCTGATGAGACTTCTTAACTTGATTTGATAGCTCATCAAAACGGCGAGAATTGTTCTCTTCGGCAATCATAGTCTTCTCTTTTCCAAAAATAACCGAGTTCATCTGGGACATCGCCTAAAAATAAGGAGGAAGAAGGAGAAGATAAGATAACTTAAATCAGAGCAATCAAGTCGGATAGAATAAACCGAGTTGAAACTAACCAAGAACATAATCTTCGCCGACTGTTTATACTCCTCCTTGTTGTGCATCTCAGAAACAGGAGGAAGAGGCTCTATCGTATCTCTAAGAAAGCACATTAAATCGGCTCCTTCGTTGCAGTCTTTAATTGGCGCCGATTCTCCGAAGGTATATTGAAATCGGAAGTCTCCCCCCAATGTTAGCGCACAAGCTCTTCCCTTCTTAACAACTGGAGCTTCAACAAGAGGAAGAGGTTCTTTTCTCTTAGAGGAACAGATACGGGGAGCGGGGGAGTGTCGACATTGGTCGGGGAAGAAGAAATATCCCCTAAAGAAGCATCCAAGTCGCCGAAAACATTGGGCATAACGAAGTCGTCAACCCCCATTTCAGACTGCAGAACTCCTGGACAGATATAAGACAATTAATCACTGACCTGAAACAAGTATACTCTCACAAGACATAATGAACGACAAAACAGTAGCTTACCCTTCTGGTAACGAGAAGCGGTTTTTCTAAGAAGGTCCACCGGGAAACGTCTAAAGTGAAGTCGAGGAACACTAAGAAGTCTCTGAACAAGTTCCTCGTGATTGGGTAATGTAGGACGATACTCGCGAAATTTCACTGCAAAAGAAAACGAAAATAAGAGCTAGAAAATAGGAGAAAGCCGAAATGCCATAACACCTAAAAATCTACGAGGTGCCCTTCTGCAAGTATTAAACACCAAATCTCTGTATGGGTGGAAGACGTCGACAGCATAAACAAAAAAATAATATAACATATTTGAAAATTTTCAAATAATAAATAAGTAAGCAAATTTGATAAAAGAAATAGTCAAAAATATTCCACAAAAGTATTAAATTAATATATTTTCTTAAGAAAAAAAATCTATTTATTTTTATTTTATTACATCCGTCTTCTTTTAAATTAATCTTTTTCAAATTACTTAACTTCTTCGTTTTGACAACGTAAAATAAAATATATAAAATAATACATATTAATACATTTTTATAAACTATCTATTAATATTATTTGTAATTTATAAACATTAGTTACAAACACCATCTGTATTAGTTATAAATTATAATCGATGTATTTGGAAAATGTACTATAAAAATATATTTTTATGGTGTAAATTTTAGTTTTTAGACTTATAATTTTATATTTTTATGAAAAGAAAAAAAATAATGGTAAAATTTTAAAAAGAAAAATGTAAATTGTTAATAAACGGGGTTTTATTATTGACTCGTGTCACTGATTTTACCGGTTTTGATCGATTTTACAGGCTTAACTTAAATCTAGGTTTTAGTTCAATTTGGACCAACTTTAGTAATGAGTCACGGTCCAACAGGTCAAGATTGGTCCGGTCTAGTTTTCAAGCACTGGTTACGAGGGAAATCTGTTGTTTTTTTTTCTGGCTTAAAAAAATTCCATATAAGATAACATTAATTTAGGTCAAACTTGAACTAAGTTTCTAATCATAAACCCTACTACATTGCTGTATGATGATATCTGATCTTCCTCCGGAAATGTTAGAGGAAATACTCTCTAGAATTCCAGCTACATCTCTGAAACGATTAGGATCTACTTGCAAACGATGGAATGCTTTATTCAAAGACCAAAATTTTACTGCGAAGCAATTTCGTAACGCACCAAAAGAGTCTATGGTTCTCACCTTGACGGGATATAAGGTTTTCCCAATGAGGGTCAATAATTTCAACGCTATTCCTCCATTTCATGAGTTTAAAGGTGCACTTGGCCAAAAGAATTCTCATTTTAATTCAGAAAAAGCTAACTTTTTTAGAGTTTTTCACTGCAATGGTTTGTTGCTATGCACCACTGTGGACTTAAGACTCATGATTTGGAATCCATGTTTGGGGGAACCAATGTGGATAGAATTTGATACTCTTGAGGATCGTTACTCTTTGTTTGCTCTAGGATATGGAAAAAACGCATCTGGCCATAACTACAAAATCTTTATGTTAGCAGACAGCGAAAAAGATAGGTCTAAAATCTACGAGTTTAGCTCTGATTCATGGAGGGTTCTTGATGATGTCGTTCTCGACGACTACAAGTTAGAAAATATTTACGTGTCTTTGAAAGGGAATACTTACTGGCTTGCTTATGATAAGAAGAAGATGTGTAAAATCTTACTCAGTTTTGATTTTACAGTAGAGCGATTTAAAAGTTTTTGTCTTCCTGAGAATCTTAGTCACAAGATGGCTCTATCAGTTCTTGGAGAAAAACAACTCTTATGTTAAGTGAGAGCTATGCATCTAGTACATCAAAGATGGTTGTTTGGGTGACCAATGAAATTGATTCTAATGTTGAAACTAAATTGAAGTGGAGCAAATCCTTTACATTTAAAATACCCATTACAATTAGCTCTGGTTACTGTTGGCAGGTTTTGGTTAGTCATCTAACTGAGAAGAAAATGGTTGTGTACTCTTTCGGGGAAGTCAACAAAGTATACGTTATTGGAGAGAACGATGATTCTTACAGAGAATCTTTGTAGAACCTAAATACCAAGGATCGTGGTAGGGTTCAAGGATTATCAGTTATGTTCCAACTTTGGTTCAAGTCCAGAAAGGTACGTAGATGGTAGATGATTAAATTGATAATAAACTGATCTCCTCTGTTACTTTGTGATTCCTTTCTTCTTTACTATATTCAAGTTTTTAATTCCGAACTCTCATCTGGACAGGAAAAGATGGAAATAGTCTTCTCAGTTCTCACCACAGAGTTCAAAGTTGATTTTTGTCGTTATTACTCTTGTAATTTCTTGCACTTTAGATTACAATTGGCTCCAGTTATGTGTTGTATTATGTGAGTTGATGGAGAGATGAAGAACAATTGGCTCCATTCTGTTCCTATTAAGACAAAAATCTATAGTTTTGTTTGGAAATTGGTCTGGTTCTTCTCTTGTGTTGGATTTGAGCTTATGGTACCAACTGGTACCTGTGGAATGAGAGGAATTATTGTATTCTTCAAGTATTTTTTTTCTATGTCACCAGTTGCACTAAAAGAATTCTTTGAGGAGTCTTAAGTAATTTTATTTAATTTTTGCTTTATTTCATTTTTTAAATATTGTTCACAGCTTTGCATGTAACTTATATTTGTTTAATAATATATACAACTAATTTAAACTGTCTGTTCCAAATATAAATAACACATATACATTTGGTTTTTGAGTTGATTAATATTCAGATTTGATTTTTTATACAAAATTATAGATTTCATTGAGGTATTTACTCGGTTTTGGTTTGGTATTCTTTTAATTTTGATCAATTTTGGGTTCAGATTTGAGAAATATATATATATATATAATTATATTTTATATTCAATTCTCGATTTGGTTTAAGTTTGATTTTGATTTTTGAATACAAAAATTTAAGTCTTATTCGGGTATTTAACCGGTATTGTTATGGTATCGTAATAATTTGGATCGTGTCAGGTTCAGGTTTGAGTTTGATAAAATTATGCTCATAACTAATTTTTGAAAATTATATTTTAAATTTTTTTTTGTCGTTAATCGAATTGATACAGTCATCCCTAAAAAATCATCCCTAAAAAATCATATTAAATATCATATATAGTGGGATGGAGGCCAATTCTAGTTGCCTAAACTATTAATTGTGGGTTAACTGGTACCAACCTAGTTGAGAATGGTTCTAAATACTTTGATATCTGATTTCAGATATATATTTGGTTCTTGATTCGGTCAATATTCAGATATGATTTTTTACTTTTTATTGTCAACCTTATACTTATAATTGGATCGACAAAGCTCAATCCATAACCAAAAGCCATATCGTAAAATCCTTTTTTTTTCTTTCTCCTTGTATCGAAGAGAAATCGAACTCAGGTGTTTGAAGATTTGTAAAGTTACCACTATCACTGGCCACCTATCCTCGATATATAATTTATTATTTAATTGCTCAATTGAAACTTTAACAAAATAAATGATTAATAATAAATAGAAAAAGTACATATATTAATATTAAAAAATAAATGAAGTTTTAGGGCAATATAAATCAAAATTTGTCGATTTAATTATTAAAAAAAATTTCACAAGATTTCACATTCAACAACTATTACCATTTAATTTTAAGTAATTCCGCAAAATTTTGCATACAAAAAAAAATTCTGCCAAATTTCACAATCACTACAATTTCACAGTTACCAGCCATATGATTTTTAATCTAATGTTTAAAGAATATATAAAGACCGTTTACAAATTATAGTTGACCTCTTGACGATGCTGGAGAATTTTGATTATAAAAGTGACGATTTTCTTTTAATAATTAACGATACTGAATTTTAAGAGCCAACAATGGCGATGTTGGGGAGTGTTGTTCATCACTCTCCAATGGTGTTAAACATTTCGACTTCGAGACCGTTTCTTCCAACCCAGAGCGAGCGTACCAAAGCGACGATTTCGTTATCTTCGATTAAGTCGTTAAAGAATTGCGAAACCGTTGATGAACTCAGGATGTTTCATCGTTCGCTTACGAGGCAAGACGATGTCTCTGTTATAACTAAGCTTGTAGCCCGAAGTTGCGAATTAGGTACTCGAGAAAGCTTGAGCTTTGCTAGAGAGGTGTTTGATTACTCTGAAGGAAATGGTGGATCGTATAGGTCATGTTTCATGTACAATTCTTTGATTCGAGGATATTCATCTGCTGGATTATGCGACGAAGCTATCCTGCTCTTTATTCGAATGATGAACGCAGGAATTTCTCCAGATAAGTACACGTTTCCTTTTGGATTGAGTGCGTGTGCGAAAAGCAGAGCGAATCGTA
Organism: Lepidium africanum; assembly: GCA_900406405.1. NCBI lineage: Eukaryota > Viridiplantae > Streptophyta > Magnoliopsida > Brassicales > Brassicaceae > Lepidium > Lepidium africanum. The sequence continues at coordinate 22,674 of OVAX01002327.1, forward strand.
ACGGGATTCAGATTCATGGGTTGATTGTTAAGATGGACTACGCTAGGGATTTGTTCGTGCAGAACTCACTAGTACATTTCTATGCGGAGTGTGGGGAGCTTCATTGTGCACGTAACGTGTTCGATAAAATGTCTGAAAAGAATGTAGTTTCTTGGACCAGCATGATTTGTGGTTACGGGAGACAGGGTCTTGCCAAAGATGCTGTTGAGTTGTTTTTCCAGATGATGAGAGACGAAGAAGTAACTCCCAATTCCCTCACAATGGTGTGTGTGATATCAGCTTGTGCTAAGCTTGGGGATCTTGAAACGGGTGAGAAGGTTTATGCTTTTATCCGCAATTCTGGGATTGAAGTTAACGACCTTATGATAAGTGCACTGGCTGATATGTTCATGAAATGCAACGCCAATGATACAGCAAAACGGCTTTTTGATCAATACGGTTGTAGAAGTTTGGACTTATACAATGCCATGGCTTCAAACTATGTTCGCCAAGGATTAACGACGGAGGCTTTAGGTGTCTTGAATCTGATGATGGACTCGGGTATTAGACCTGATAGGATTTCAATGTTGAGTGCGATTTCATCTTGTTCACAATTGAGAAATCTCCAGTGGGGAGAGAGTTGTCATGGCTATATATTGAGGAGTGGGTTTGAAAGTTGGGACAACATATGCAACGCCTTGATTGATATGTACATGAAATGTCATAGGCAAGATACTGCGTTTAGGATCTTTGATCGGATGTCGAACAAGACACTGGTTACATGGAACTCGATCATCGCTGGCTATATAGAAAATGGTGAGGTGAATGCAGCCTTAGAGACATTTAAAACCATGCCTGAAAAAAACATTGTTTCTTGGAACACTATTATCGGCGCTTTGGTGCAAGAAAGCATGTTCGAGGAGGCGATTGAAGTCTTCCGTTCAATGCAAAGCCACACAGGTGTCAGTGCTGATGGAGTAACAATGATGAGTATTGCATCTGCTTGCGGGCATTTGGGAGCTCTTGATCTTGCGAAATGGATATATTACTACATTGAGAAGAATGGAATTCAGCTTGATGTCAGACTTGGTACAACCGTGGTAGATATGTTCTCCAGGTGTGGGGATCCTGAGAGCGCAATGTTGATTTTTGATTGTTTGACAGATAAAGATGTCTCGGCTTGGACAGCGGCTATAGGAGCAATGGCTATGGCAGGAAATGCAGAGCGAGCAATAGAGCTTTTCAATGAGATGATTGAACAAGGGTTGAAACCAGATGGGATTGCGCTTGTTGGAGTATTGACAGCTTGTAGCCATGGTGGATTGGTCCAACAAGGTAAAGAAATTTTCAGTTCAATGGAGAAACTTCATAAAATTTCTCCAGAAGATGTGCACTACGGATGCATGGTCGATCTGCTTGGTCGAGCAGGATTGTTAGAGGAAGCTCTGCGACTCATAAAGGCCATGCCTATTGAGCCAAACGATGTGATTTGGAATTCCCTGTTAGCTGCTTGTCGTGTTCAGGGAAATGTGGAGATGGCATCTTATACAGCTGAAAGGATACAAGTCTTGGCTCCAGAGAGATCTGGGAGTTATGTTCTTCTGTCAAATGTTTATGCATCAGCTGGAAGATGGAAGGATGTTGCGAAAGTAAGGCTGAGTATGAAGGAGAAAGGGATACGCAAATCACCAGGAACTAGTTTAATACAGATTCGAGGTAAGATCCATGAGTTCACATCAGGAGATGAGTCACACCCTGAGACGCCACAAATAGAAGCAATGCTCGATGAAATTAGCCAAAGAGCGAGTATCTTAGGCCATGTACCTGATCTTAGTAATGTCCTGATGGATGTAGATGATCAAGAGAAGAACTTTATGCTTGGACGACATAGTGAGAAACTTGCATTGGCCTTTGGGCTCATTAGCTCAAACAAAGGCACAACAATCCGAATAGTCAAGAACCTAAGAATATGCTCTGATTGTCATTCATTTGCAAAATTTTCATCCAAAGTGTACAACCGAGAAATCGTTCTAAGAGATAACAACCGATTTCATTTCATCCGTCAAGGAAAGTGTTCTTGCAATGACTTCTGGTGATTGCAGAAACATAAGTAAAAGACGAAAGAGGTACATTCACATTCATTGTCTAAAGTTAACAAAGAGAGTTAGACCCTACAAGATAAGCTTCAGTGCTTGAACAAGGTTTCCAAAACAAAGTAGATACAACAAAAGGTGTTCATCGCATTTTAAGAGACCTGTGATTCAGGAAAAATTGGGTCAATAAAGGAGTGATACATAGGATCAGATTTCCAGAGATGAGCAATGTGGAGATGAGAGGCAGTGATTCGATGGATTTCTTCAAGTAGCCAGATGGTAGCTTCAGCTTTCAAAGGATGAATGATTGAATCCAAAATCTGGTCTTCAGAATCAGCGCCGATTCTTGATTGATCCCAACTTCTTAAAAGAACATTTGTGAGGTAATGTAAAGGTTGACCATAAAGTTGTTTGACTGAGATGCTTAATCCAACCCAACTTGTGAATGGAATCACCGAACCGCGATTCTTCGGAATAGGAATTTGCTTCATATATTCCTGGTATACCTCTGCTCTTCTCAGCAACGAATTTGAGTCAGCTGCAAAGCATTTTTGCAAAAATCAAAACGTTTGGGTAAAAAAGGTACAAAGAAAAGAAACAATTGTACCATCTGCGACGTATCTGTGAGATGTATCAAGCGGTGAAAAGCCATCGCTGATCTCGGCATCAACGTCAGATGAATCGGAATCATTGGATGGTCGTAGATCCATCGTCACTGCGTTCTGCATGATTCCTTACGAGCCGTTAGATTCTGATGGTGTGGATTAGGGTTTTAAAGTGAAGAAGTCGACGAAGAGGATGACTTCGGTTAACTCGTCACTTACAATTGTACCAAAAATGTAAATTATTTAAATAAATAGAACCACAGTAAAAATTGGACCCGTTCGTTGGCTTCAGCATCCTCACTTTTTCACCGTCACCTTCCTCATATTCTTTAACTGTAACTTTTAGGTTTAACTCGGTTGGGTTTTTTTATACCCGGTAAATCCGGGTGGGTTATAATGGTCCAACTTTAGGTTTACAGAAACAAATAAGATTCGAAATTGATCGGAAAAACGGAGAGCAATCGGCGTTAGATTCAAACGAAACGAAAAATGTTGGCTAAGCTTCGGATTTGTTCTCTAGTTTCGTATACTTTACCTCGGAGAGTCTTTGAACGGCGATTTTTAGTAACGAGCAACGCTTTCTCTAGTGCTGAGGAGTCACCGGTTTTTGCCGGCGAATCACCGGAGCTTCCGACTTGGGTGAAAGACTTTCTATCAAACAAACCTTCTAATTCGAGTTCGGTCTCCGAAGATGATGAAGATTTTGTTATCCCTTCTTTGGCGAGTTGGGTCGAGAGTCAGAAGTTTAGTCATGAACAAGTTTCAGAAGGAAATGTAGTGAAGAAACCAATTGAAGATATTGATATAATTTGCGAATTTCTGAATAAGAAGGACGCATCATATTGGAATGTTTTCAAGGAGTTGAGTGAATGCGATGTGGTGGTATCAGAGAGTTTGGTTTTGCAAGTTTTGAGAAGGTTTAGCAATGGATGGAATCAAGCTTACGGGTTTTTCCTTTGGGCAGTATCACAAACAGGTTATAGGCATTCAGCTCAAAGTTATAACGCAATGGTTGATGTGTTAGGGAAATGTAGGAATTTCGAGTTGATGTGGGAATTAGTTGATGGTATGAAGAGTGAAGAATCTGGGTTTGTCACGCTTGATACGATGAGTAAGGTTATGAGGAGATTGGCGAAATCTGGGAAATATAGTGAAGCTGTTGATGCATTTTTAAGGATGGAGGAAAGTTATGGTGTGAAGATAGACACTAATGCTATGAACAATTTGATGGATGCACTTGTGAAAGAGAAGAGTATAGAGCATGCTCATGAAGTGTTTCTGAAGCTTTTTAATACAATCAAGCCGAATGCTCGAACATTCAACATTTTGATTCATGGGTTCTGTAAAACTCGGAAATTTGATGATGCCTGGACGATGATGGATTTGATGAAGGTTACTAAGTTCACTCCTGATGTTGTTACTTACACAAGCTTTGTAGAGGCTTATTGCAGGGAAGGAAATTTTAGGAGAGTTAATGAAATCTTAGAAGAAATGAGAGAAAATGGGAGTAAACCTAATGTTGTGACTTATACTATTGTGATGCATTCTTTGGGCAAATCTAAGCAAGTAGCTGAAGCTTTAAAAGTCTATGAGAAGATGAAAGAAGACGGGTGTGTTCCTGATGCTAAGTTTTATAGCTCATTGATACATATACTGTCAAAGACTGGTAGGTTTAAGGACGCAGCTGAGATATTTGAGGACATGACAAATCAAGGAGTTTCTCGCGATGTTTTGGTATACAATACCATGATTTCTGCTGCGCTTCATCACTCAAGAGATGAGATGGCTTTACGTTTGCTTAAAAGGATGGAGGAAGAGGAAAAGGAATCATGCAGTCCGAACATTGAGACGTATGCTCCATTGCTGAAGATGTGTTGCCATAAGAAGAAGATGAAGCTACTTGGAATCCTGTTGCATCATATGGTGAAAAACGATGTTAGTATTGATGTGGCAACTTATATTCTTCTCATTAGAGGGTTGTGTATGAGTGGGAAGGTTGAAGAAGCTTGCTTGTTCTTCGAGGAAGCTTTGAGGAAAGGAATGGCTCTTAGAGATAGCACTTGCAAAATGTTGGTGGAGGAGCTTGAGAAGAAAGGTATGGTGGAAACAAAGCTCAAGATTCATACTTTGGTTCAACCAAAAGTGATGACTGATTCACGCAGTCCCTTATCTGTTTCGTAGAGACTAGACGTTTGGTTGAGTCATGGCACAAAGTTTTGTTAGATCTCAAAGCATGTATTACCTCTCAATGAATTGAATTCACATGATTATGTAACGTTTGATGAAGCAAATTAATTGATAAAAATGTTTTGAAAGGTGTTTACATTATCAAAAACATTGAACCTTGTCGACACTTTTTTTTTTTAAGGCTTCTTAGATCCGGTTATTTCCGGTTTATATTTAGAATAATCGGATTCGGTTCCGGTTTTGGTAGACGTGTATTATTCCGTATCTGAATAAAAGCAGCGAAAGGGTTTTACAAAGCTGAACCGTTTAAACCTTGTTTCTTCTTCTTCTCCTTGCGCCGGCTTTCACTATCTTTCTCTCTAAAATCCTCTCAAGCAAAAGCTTCTTCCATAGTTAAATGTAAGTTTTCTTCTATTCCTTCTCAAAGGGTTTATGTCAATCTCTATGTACGTCGTCTTAGGAATCTCCAAGAAAAATAGATTGATAAACCCTAATTTTCTACTGTAAAAGAGCTTGCCTAGGTTAGTGGGACTATTCTCTTAAGTCGTTTAGTTCGAGAATGGAATTTTATTCTCATATGAATGGTAACGGAACCAGATATTGAGTCGTTCTTTGCGTTGTTGACATATAAACCATAGTTTTTTTCTTATCAATATGCTTAAGAATCTGAGTATTTTGTTTCTAAGTCGATTGTTGTTGTTTATTTTGGTAGAAATCTAAATGTAATTTGTGTTTTTTATCAATTTTGGAATAGATGTCGTTTGAAGAGGATATAGTATTAGATGATGAGATGAACATGATTGATGAGGATGTAGAAACTGACTCTGAGGCAGAATCACTTTCGGATTCCGATACAGAGAACGAGATAACCGAGAAATTGGCTGAGCCCACAAAGACTGCGATATACAACAGAGATGGGTTGCTTGATAAACTCCAAGACATCAGTTGGCCTGAAGATGTTGAGTGGACTCATAAGCTTACAGTTGAGATAGATCAAGGACAAGCCGTGGATGTAAACGATGACCTTGCGAGAGAGATGGCTTTCTACACTCAAGCTCTGGAAGGAACGAGGCAGGCATTTGGGAAACTCGAGGAAATGAGTCTGCCTTTCCTCAGACCTTCAGATTACTATGCAGAGATGGTGAAGTCGGATACCCACATGGAGAAAGTGAAGTCTAAGCTTCTATACGAGAAGAAACAGATTGAGGAGTCTGAAGAGAGAAGGAAGGCTAGGGATAACAAGAGGTTGGCTAAGGAAGTACAATCTCAGAAGATGAAGGAACGCTCCAAGCAAAAGAAGGATGATATTGAGTCTGTGAAGAAGTGGAGGAAACAGAGGCAGCAGAGCGGTTTTAGTGATAAAGGAGACGTGCCTGAACTTGATTTTGAAAGCGGAAAGAGTTTCCAGAGAGGAGGAGGTAAGAAAAGACCAGGTGTGACTCCCTGGGATCGATCAGGAGGTAAAGGAAAGTCCACTTCAAGGATGAACAACAAGAAGAGAGAGTTTAGGGATTCCAAGTTCGGTCATGGTGGTAGGAAGGGTTTGAGCAAACAGAACACTGCAGAGACAACAAACGATTTCAAAGGCGGTTTCCGTGGTGGAAAAGCTGGTGGAAACAAGAGACAGAAGAGGTAAAAGGTTTGATTCAACTAAACTTATCTACAACTTCAAAACTAAAAATTATTTATTATCTGTCTTTTTGGTTGTTATGATTACATGTATTTTGTTTTGGAATCCCTGTGGTAAGGGTTTTAGAACCAATATCATTAGTTACAATTTTGTAGTAATGAATACTTGAATTAACGAAGGCCATGTTTTTTTTCTCAGACTCGAAAGTTAGAAAGAACTTAGCTTAGAATGTATGAAAAAAGTACAACAAAACAAAGCTTTTAAGCAACTTTTACAAGTCTTATTCCGGAACAGGAACCAGACTTGGAACATATACATAACCACAGACAAAAATCCTATCATTGTTATCCAAATCACATCGTCCTGCATCAACTTGTCTTTGTACAGTCCCATCTTTACTAATTTCATAAACACCAACACGAACATCATCATCAGTTTCATAGTCAATCTCTTCCTCACACCATACCATGATATTATCGTTCTTGTCAATGAAGTAACTTGGATGACCAATATCTTGATCAGTATGTAATGTCGGAAGATCAGGACTTGTTATGTCTAAATACTTGGACCACGAAACAACCTCATCGCTCAACTTGTTTGTGATCCAAACTTCAATCTTCTTTGTTTCTCCACGTTGATGTAACAAAGAAAGTTTGTCTCCTCTGAAACTTGATAAGGCTGCTGTATCCAACACACCACATTCAAATGGAAGATTGCATACAAGTTTAAATGTTTCGGTTGAGAAATCGAAACTCTGGATGAAAGTCTCAGATTTATTGTTCCAGTGTACGATCCAATACATATTTCCTTTCACAGACACACCTTTGCAAGGCGGGTCTATAGACCAATCCAATGTAGTAGAATCATCAATAATTCCCCATGAATCAGATTTGAAATCATAAATCTGAATCTTTGGTTCATAAGACCCCCTGATATCACTATCATCGTCAAGCTCTCCATTGAAAATCCTTAGAATTTTGTACTCATCACGAGCTACAGAGTCGTATCCAATACCATAGACGTCATTGCTTGAGAAAAAATCCATTGCTTTGATCCATTTGATTTGGTTCAAAAAAGGATTCCAAACTGCGAGATTGCAGCTTCTTGATCGTTTGTCATTGCATCTACATAACAATAATCCATCACAATGGACTGCAACTGAAATTTGAGTTACATTCTGGAACTCTTCTGGGATTGGTGAAGATGATCGAGCTCCTTTCACTGGATCAATGATCTGAACCATATGATCGATTCTTAGGGATCTTGCTTGTACAAGATCCAAGTATTTGTAGATGAATCTCTTGTTCTTCAATAGAGCATGCCATTGTTTACACGTCAATTTGAATTGCGTTAAATATTCGACTGGAATCTTACAAAATATTTCTTCTATAATATCAATAGGAAACAAGGAATGTTCTGAGGAAGCCATGAAAACTTTTTTGAAGAGAAAATCAGACAATAGTTATGACTTAAAATGTGGTAATAGTCAATTAAATATTTCCGATGGTTTTATTGTTCATGATGCTTAGAAAATGGCATTTTTTCTGTATATAGCTGACTAGTTTCACCGATTTTCTCGAGTTTGGTTTGAGGCTTATAATAAAGAAACTGTTGAAAATGGAAGAGAAAGAAGATAATAATAGAGAGAGAAAGATGTTTCTGATTTATAAGTTTGTGTTGT
>OVAX01002328.1:0-30845 GCA_900406405.1 Lepidium africanum
ATCTTCCGAAGACGTCTACCGGAAAGATTCAGAAGTTTCTTCTGAGACAAATAGCTAAGTCTTTGCCTTAAATAATCCTGCTGTGTTCTTATTATTATATTGTACACCATCAAGGTCTGCTCTCTATCTCAGTACACATCTCTCTCTGGTTCATTAGTTTGGCTCTATGTTCTTGTCGCCAACCAGAAAACGTTTAGTGTCAGTGTCCTGTCCTGATGTCTGAAGCTGTTCTCTCTTCTTTATTAATTGTTTTGCAGTCTGTAGATCGTCTTTCGCCTCTCTAGAATTCGCCTGTTGAATGGTCATAACATCTCCTTAAGATCTCTATGGGACTTAAGAATGGTAATGTTATGACTTAATTTCAATTTTCCGTGTAACTTACATTAATTGATAATGCAGTCTCAAAACTCCTGATAGCACTGTCTGGCTCCCCGAAATTTAGTTGTGCCCTTCCAAGAGTAATCCAAGCCTAAAATAATCAAAATTCAAAAAGTTTAGTCATACAAAGAAGAAAAATCTGATAACAAGCTTTCAACATCCATACTTTGTAATGAGAATCAAACATCTGAATCATACTACAGTAAGCAGATCCACTTGACCGGAATGATCTTTTAGTTAGGAGTTTTTAACTTTTGCTATTTTTTATGAACTTATATAGAGAAACATCGGATGAGTACCTCAGCCCACGATGGATCTATCTCAGTAGCTCCTGTGATGAATGACAACCATAGGAACTGTTAAGAGGATTTCGGCGAATAATCCTCGAACTCATAGTTGTACATAAATAAAAGTAACAACATAAAAGGGTTCGAGGATTACGTGTTGCAGCCTTGAGAGCTTTCCATGCATCACCAAGCTCAAGTAACACTTGTGCTTTCTGTTCATGTAGGACTGCATTTTCGGGAACAAGATTAAGAGCAGCTTCCCATTTCCCTAAAGCCTCCTGGTATTTTCCTTCCTTCAATAGCAGGTTCACGATGAGAAGATGGTATCAAGTATAAGATTTTGACTGAAGTAGTTCCATAAAAAAAGGTATACCATTTCAAGAAATGTCATCAATTACGAAACTGAGGCCATTCAAATAATGAGATATTGAATGCAAAATATCTCAATTTTGTCTGTGAAATACAAACTTTCTACTCTCAACAAGTGCTAAATTAATAAATTCAAAAATATCTTGCCTTTACTGAAGAACATCACAATCAATCAGAAAAATCGAAGTATAATACTAGCCTATCACTTTCATGAAACTGTAAAAATTGAAGTACTCAGATTTTATAGGTTTCAAAAACGAGGGAACGTTATAAATTGATACTCAGCTTGTTACCTCAGCGAGTTTATCTCCTTGAGCTCTAAACGATTCTGCAAGAACCTTCGCTTCAGGATCGAAGTTTCCATGAGATCCTGAATGAATCCCTCCAACATCCGACGAGTCCAATTCATCGGTTTTTTGTCTACTCTCAAAATCATCATCCCGAGACTCTAGCTGAGATTGAGATTCTGGAGACTCCTTCTCGAAAGGAAGATTCGGGAAATTCGATAAAGCTACACGAGATCGTTTTTTAGGGTTCTTATTCCACGTTACTTTCATCTTACTATCATTCATCAGAGCTCTGTTCTTCCTTCGCTGACAAATGCACCGTAAACTACTGTATAATTATTTTAATTTGAGCTAATGGGCCTCCCAAATAATTAGGCTTAACGCCAAAAATACGGGCCGAAATGTCTATAATTTGGGCCCAATGCCTATTACCAGCTCTTTTTTTTTTTTTTTTTTAAGTCACACTATTACCAGCTCTTTTTTTTCTTCTTTTTCTGTCACTTAACAGGATTTGTTTTCTGCAACATCTTTACCTCTTGGTTATAGACAGAAAAGAACAAACATAAATGACAAGTTTTTTTATTTCTTTTGTGTAAGAATCTGTTTATAAAAGATACAGATCTAACTTCTCAATGAAAAGTTGTATAGAAGTAGAGGAAATTTAGTTAGTAGCATCTGTTGTTTACCTGTGTGTAAGCAAGCAGATTAGCATCCATCTACAACTTCTTTGTTAGATTGGTCATGAAGATAATAAAAGGACATCTTCAGAATTGCTGCAGCTGTTTTGTTTGTTTTTTACCTTCTCATTCTAGTCCACAAACCTGAAACTCTAGACTGGTGACGCCGTTTTCTGCTTCCTAAACCACTGTCACTAACACTTCCTCCTTCGTGGATTCTTTCATCAACCTCTGAGAATTCTTTTGTCCATGAATTCAGTGGAATCACATATGAATCATCCTTTGTTGTTTTCTTCTGCTTCTCAAATCTTTTCACATTTTCAGATATCTGATGAAATGTTCTGTTTATTTTCGCTATTCCTCTTTCAACTGGTTCCACTACGTGTGATACTGTGAACCTCATGTCATCCACAATCTAGTAAACAAAAGAGTTGTAACATTTAGTAATGAGAACACTAGGAAATGGAGGTAGAGAAATAAAAAGAAACTGGCTTACGATTTCACCACTCCCAAGCACAACATCACGGACACTTTGTGGGAAATTCAAGCGTTTATCTATCTCGTCCTGTCTGTCATACCGTGTTCTAGTTGTTCGTTCACTATCTTTAACCTCTTCTGGATCAGGTGGTGCATCTAAAGACGCATAATCTGACATTACTGCTACATTACGGACACATCTTTCTCCACGCTTGTAAGGCGCTGCTGGAAAGACATAGAGATGAACAACAGCAGCGATACCCATCTGTAGAAACATTAAATCATTAAGTAGATGAACTCAATCCAATCTAATATATGTATTTTCTAGGAACAGTTAGTTTTATGAAAATTACTTCGATACAGATGATGTAGTCTTGTATTCGAGTTTTCAGTTCCTTAGCCAAAGATCCTTTGAAAAGTCCCATAGAGAAGAGGAATGCAACAATAATACCTTGCCACCAGGTGAGAAATACAATAGACTTAAATGTTAAAAACTTGGCCAGTGGCTTAATGGGTGCTAGCTTATCTTTGATGACATTATAGAACTGTACAAGGCAATACAAAGCCCATGTTTGACTGAAATTGAGCACTACAGCCAGATATGGATATCTGCAATGAGATGAAAGTCATTAGGCCATCAGATATATTGTCGTTGGCCATGTAAGATTCAAGAATAAACACATATCAACATAAAAAAAGGGAAGAAACAAGAGTTACCCATAATTCCATGCAAACTTCCCTTCTCCGTAAACCCCAAAAGCTTGAAGGATCATTGCTAACAGAGCACAAATCATTTTCAGTATCATCTGCAACAGAATTTTATCTTGTCATTTGAAGCAAATATATACATCATGAAACCATAGTCCATAGAAATTTATGACAACACCTACATACTGAACGATGCCAATTTTCACAGCCTGATAAAACTCAGAACCAAGACTCCAATCTTTTAGGAAGCAGTTCATTGGAAAGGGATGCTCTACAACTCCATAAGAACATGTGCTATCTAGAAAAGGAGTGCTCTGGGTAACAATTGTCTGCTGTTCCATAAATTCAATTGTACGGTCTTCTCCATCTGCAGATATGAAGACAAATCTGACTTGTAAGTTGTAACTGAGAAATAACCAAAAGTCAACGGGTTCCAAAGATATTTTCATGTGAATAAAGCATCTGAGCCATAAGCCTTCCACAATAACTGCTTGCTTTTATAAACCCCAAAAACATATTCAGGGACTTCGAAGCTAAGGATACAGATTTGACGTTTATATAATAAGCAGTACCTAAGCAAGCAATCAAATATCTCTCGAAACAGTAGAGTGCAAAAGCTTCATAACAATCCCGTATCACCTCGCAGTTGAAAGCTGCTTCTGAATTCACCAAAGACAAAAACTGCTCCGACAAAATAGAAAGACCCCAGAATCAGAACAAAACTAAATACAAATACTAGAGGAAAAATCACTACTTATACATGACTAAAATTTACAGTGACTTAATGATCCTACCGATTCCAAGGCATAAACAGGGACCATTAGGATAAGTCCAATAAGAAACTTTTGTTCCTGTGACAAAATAAAAGGAAGCGTTATGCTTACTTACTGACATAGATACTATCAATTTATATGTTCAAACCAATGTCCCATCTTATATCAGAGAAGAGTCATTAAGCTGAAAAAATATCGTTTACTATGAGCAAGAGAACAGGAAAAACAGAGTTTTAGGAAATGATAACAAACCTCTGGTTGGTTATAAGAAGCTAAGTGCTCAAAGATAAGATACATGGAGAGGATGATGGCAACAACCACAAATAGACTAGCACTTAAGATTGGCCAACTCAAGGAGCTTCCAGAATCAACACCGAGGTTAGAAGGCCACATTATCCCGGTTCTACTTGACGACTCTCCCACAGAGATAATAAAAATCAGCGAGCAGAGGATTCTCCTCCACTCCATTTAGAAACTATGATATGAAGAAGCAACCTTTACATCAAGCAGGACCTTCACTTTCCTCCCAAACAACTGTTCCAGAGTTCATAGATATCAAAAACGCAAAATCACTGACTCCTTTCTCAAGCTACTTGACAATGGGAATGGTTTGGTCACACTTAGGTTATGCAGAGAGAAAGGCCTGCATTACGACTAACATCATACCAGTTAGGTTATGTTATGTTCATGATTGAATCATTATAACCCAAATTGCCTTAAATGGACCAAACGAATTAACTGATCTGGTTCTTCTAGTTTCCACTAAACAAACGACAAGCTAAAATTATGTAATTACAAAACAAAACAAAAAGCTACCCAAAAAATCTTAGCCCAGAAGAATTATGCAACACAAAATCAAAGCTAAATTACCTAAGCAAACGATAAGATTTCACAAAACCCTAAATCACCGACCCTATAAAAAGAAAACGATTCAACAGACGATACAGAGAGAAATTGTGCTCACGTGTGTATCAATTACGTTGTTGAGACGAAAACCCAGAGTCCACTTTGCTCGAATCAAGGAGAAATTCAACAAAATTCGAGCCGGAGAATTTCTTTTATCTTCGAGTTTCGATCTTTTATTAATTCTGCTTTTCCGCGAGGAAGAGAAAGAGCCTAAAAAGGAAAACTTCTAACATTTTTTGCTTTGGCGGTTGTACCAAGCTTAAGCATTTCTTACGACCCTAATTTGCTGACGTGGAAATAATATTCATTTCATCTTTATAGGCTCATTAAAGTCGAATTATTTTATTTTTTTTATAGTATAGGTTTTTTTTTTTTCGTTTGGTAGGTTTTTATAGTGAACAAATTGAACAGTGTTAAAAATACAAATTTCCTACATATATTCTAAGATATAGACAGTGTTATCATGTGTTCCAAAAAAAAAAAAAAAAAAAAAAAAACTGTTTTTTTTTCAAAANNAAAAAAAAAAAAAAAAAAAAAAGACTGTTATTATTTCATAACTTTACTAAAATATATACAATATTGTTTTGATTTTGTTGTTAATAATAATTTGACTGCCAGTTTTCAGTATTGGATGGTGAAAATGTTCAAAAAGGAAAGAGTAAACTTGCAATCAGTGTTTGTTGTGCTGAAAAAAATATGAATTTCACATTGGAAATCTCCATGAAACTTATTTTTGAAAAGTTCAAGTATATGGTTGATGATCGTTTGAATGTTTTCCAAAGTCAAAATACCTTTGAAAAGTTCAAGTATATGCAACTCATTTATGAGCAAACTTTATGCATTCAAATTTTATATACTCTCGCCTACTCAATTTTATGATTTAAACTCAAATCATTGCAATTTATTAATCCACTTTTTATCGATCATCTCGTTTGAGTATACCCCATTTTCAATCCATGTCTATCGACATGTGTGTAGAATTCTCGATAACTATACACTTTAATCTTGTAATAAGTCTTGTTCAGGACTTGAATTTCTAATATCCACCTCTGTCTCCATTAAAGGCATTTTTTGCGATCTACCGATCCGCTCTGGTTGGATCAGAGTTCATGCATCGTCTCTAAACAAAAAACCAAGATGTGTTAGGACGAGAGTAATCGTTTGGTGGAAAATTTGTAACTCTATGATCATCATCATATAAAGGAAAGACCTGCATGAAGTGATTCTCATCATTTATTCCAATTTCATTGATTTGGTTCCTGATAAAAACTTCTACAATTTTCTCATCGGTTGGACTGAACTACACTCCGAGCGGTGGTCGGTGGGTGGTTAATGGCTGCCATTAATCTGGAACGAGAAATATTTTAGAATCAAAAATTATCAATCGAGAATCTTCGAGAAATCTTTGAGAAAATCTTCGAAAAATCTTCGCCAAATTTCATATTCGATTCAAGTTTAATAATGGTGAGGATTATGCGTAACGAACTTGACAGAAAAAGTAAGAGGTCACAAAAAAAAGACTGTTATTATTTCATAACTTTTCAAAAATATAAACAATATTGTTTTGATTTTGTTGTTGAAAAAAAAAATGAATTTCACACTGGAGATCTCCATATAACTTGTTTTTGAAAATTTCAAGTATATGGTTGATGATCGTTTGAGTATTTTCCAAAGTCAAAATATTTTTGAAAAGTTCAAGTATATGCAACTCATTTATGAGCAAACTTTGTGCATTCAAATTTTATTTACTCTCGCCTACTAAATTTTATAATTTAAACTCAAATCATTACAATTTTTCAATCCACTTTTTAACTATCATTTCGTTTCATTGCCTAATCATGCTATTTTAAATCATATTGATTTTCAAAACCATATTGTCAAAAATGAATAAATAGACAATCGAAAAAACCATAAAAACTGAGCGCTTAAATCATTCAACAAATTACGGATTTAAGGTTTCTAGAATTATGTTAATTTTGGAAAGAAATATACTATTTATATATAATTAAATATAGATTTTTGTCTATTATTAGAGAATACATATTAAATTGAGTAAATTAAAATATTAATTTATCAATAAATAGGTGATAAGGTAACATCTTGATAAAATAGATTGTTTATTAAAATGTGTTTAGCTAGGTCTATAAGAATGAGAACATCAGTATCTAGTAAACCATATGAATTGCTTCTGCTGCATCTTGGTCTCATAAAATTGTTGGTATGTAGGATTGAAAATGTATCCAATGTGGATAGAATAGAAAAAATAAGAAGTAGAATGATGATCTTAGAAAGAAGAATGATGATGTTAGAAAGAAGAATGAGGAACCGTGGAATTTATAAACTTCATGAAATTGACAAACATGATAATCCAGAAGACAAAATAAAGTAGAGTCATCATCATTTCTAATTTCTTGAAGTAGTATCTGAAGAAAATATGTCAAAAGTCTGAAGCTTTTAGTAAATCTTGTGTTAATATTGTTTCATCTTATCTCAAGATGATACGCAATAAAATAGTATTGTAGATGATTCGAGAACCATAAGCAATCTCTGAACTAAAAAATCAGCTTTAAAATTTAAGCTAAGAGGAATAAGATGAGAACAAATTGTATATATTTATTATTAATTTAATTTTGATATCCTTTAGGAATGCTCAAATCTACGAACTTTTATTTCTATGAATGTGCACGGTGCATCACTTGATCCATACTTTTACAAAATATATAAAATTGTAAGAATTATTTCATTGTAAAGAAAGTAATAAAAACGTTATTTGTGATTTTAATTGAATTAAAAATCAATTTAAGTTTTTCATAACTTAAAAAAAGAAAGAAAGAGAGTAATCTGTTTATAAAGTCCGAAGATATCTGCAATGGTCTTTTTCACGTTGCAAAACCGTTTTATAAATCAATTTTTCTCTTCTCATTCTCTAGCTCTCTCTTTCTCTATCTCTCATATATCTATCTATGGAAGAAACTTTGATGGTAGAAAAATCAAGTAAGCTGTCAAACATCATCATCTCGTGTTTCATTGTTCTGATTGTCTTTACGTTTAGTAAATGAAGAACTCTCAAAACCGACGCTCAAAGCAAGCTTCATGCGAGATTAATACATTGAAAAGCTTCAATGCAAAGCAATATCTAACAAAGGAAAATTCATCAATCTGCAAAACTTACATTTTTGTTTTTCAGGTAATTAATTAAACATCGAGTTTCATTCTGCATAAGGCTTATTGTATCATTAGGTTTTTTGATGGAATATTATGTTAATAAATGGTATATAATAAAGAGGATAAATGGGTTCCGAAACAGATCCTTTTAATTAACATACAATTTGGTAATTAAAAGTAATATTGACAACAATTTCTTCCATTTAAATCGCAAAAAAGTTTATGATGTTATCACCGTTTGAGACTACTTGTAGTATATTTGATTGAGTATAAGACTTTTGAAAATTATTTTTTTTAAAGTATATTTTGTGGAAACAAGCTTAATAGTTTATTATTCGATTTTTTTAATTGGTTAAGACAACAGATTCTAATTTTCTGTATTTTTAAGACAACATATTCTTAATTTGTTTATTTTTAAGACAACTTATATTAAATGTCTTAAAATAATATATAAAGAACAAAATCATTGTACTAAATTAGGAAAGATAAGTCAAAAATCTGTCCTTGTAATAAGGGATAAGGAAAGAGATCAAGTCACACCATAAATGTAAATATCAAATCTTTTTTATCACTAAAGCTTGAACATTCACTACAATTTCGCAAACATTCAATCGAGATTTATTACAAAGAGATCGATCAGAAGATTGTTCCATTCGTATTCAAGGTTTTGATGCAGCCATGGCAGGTGGAGTTCTTGCCGATGAAGGAGCCCTAAAAAGAGCTCATCTCTATGAACATCGAATTACTTCATTTTCGCTTGTATTGTTGGATCCATGGGAGGCTCTCTCTTTGGCTATGATCTTGGAGTTTCTGGTTAGCTATCTCACCTTCTCGATCTTGTTTCATTTTATATTAGATCGAGAAAATTTAGTTTCTTGTAAATCAAATATTTTATGTAACCAAGCATTAGTAGTCTGGTTTATGGACGGTTTGAGACAAGACGTAAATTTACAGGTCAACTTAAATAACTTTTTGTCTGGAACTAAGTTGTTGTTTGGATGAGATCATGTGTTAAAGTCTCACTCAAAAATTTGGAGTTTGGCTAGTCCTCGTTATTGAATTCATCCCAGGGTTACAAAAAAAGAAAAAAATTTGAACAAAACGTTTAGTAGTCTAGTGGTAGGATGGTTTGGGACAATGCGTAAATTCGTTGATCTTGAACTCTTCACTTCCTCTCTCTACTTCGCCGGTTTAATCTCAACTTTTGGAGCTTCTTATGTCACTCGAATCTATGGAAGGAGAGGAAGCATCCTTGTTGGCTCTGTCAGCTTCTTCTAAGGAGGAGTCATCAACACAGCTGCCAAAAACATCCTCATGTTAATACTCGGTCGAATCTTACTCGGCATAGGCATTGGATTCGGAAACCAGGCAAGTACCATAATATATTAACTCGAATGTCTAAAGCAAAATGAAAACTAGTTGATTCTGAGTTCCATTCTCACTAAAAATTAAAATTTTGCTGTTTGGCAAGATAAAAATAAAATATTGTCTTCGTCTCTACCAATATTTAAAAAGTGAGAGACAATGACTTTCCGCATAGCGCAAAGAGAAGCTAACCAGGTGACTGAAGCAGTTTAAATCTTTTAAGTAAATTATATTTTATATATAATAGATTAAGTATAAAAATAACAATAATAGGAATCAAATTTGTGACAAAAAATAATATTTTATATCAAAATTATTTATGAATTAACATAATTGGCCGTTTAAACCGCTTAGTTTAACATAATTGCCAAGAAGTAGGTGGCCCAATTGACTTGTCCCTAATCTAGCTTGGCACCAGGTGGGGGATTCAAATCCCGCCAGCTCCAGTGGGAGCAATTTGACTATAGATCGGGTCTTTGTCGATCCCACTAGTAGAAAGAATGAGTAAGGTTGACAAAAAAAAAAACCCGCTTAATTTCTGCCTAAACCACTTTAAGTACTGCTTAATTCGGCCGGTTACACTATCCACTTAATTCATTTGATTACATCAAAATCAGAAAAGATTAAGTCCTCTTAATACCTAAACCGATTTTTTGAACACTAGTCTATACAAAAACCTACTCATTTCCTAGGGAATTATAACAAAACCAGTTTTTGTTTTTTCGGCCTTAAGTTTAATGCAGTTTGGTTTATGTACAGGCGGTTCCACTATACCTCTCGGAGATGGCTCCAGCAAAGATTCGAGGAACCGTAAATCAGCTCTTCCAGCTAACAACTTGCATTGGTATTTTAGTAGCTAATTTGATAAACTACAAAACAGAGCAAATCCATCCATGGGGATGGAGACTCTCTCTAGGTCTAGCCACAGTTCCAGCTATACTCATGTTCCTTGGTGGACTCGTCTTACCCGAGACACCAAACAGTCTTGTCGAACAAGGGAAGCTTGAGGAAGCTAAAGCCGTACTGATCAAAGTCCGTGGTACTAACAATATCGAAGCTGAGTTTGAAGATCTAGTTGAAGCAAGTGAAGCTGCTAGAGCTGTGAAGAATCCATTTCGTAATCGTTTTGCTCGTAGGAACAAACCACAGCTAGTGATTGGAGCCATTGGACTTCCTGCGTTCCAGCAGTTAACCGAAATGAATTCGATTTTGTTTTATGCTCCAGTTATGTTTCAGAGCTTAGGGTTTGGTGGATCTGCATCGCTTATCTCGTCCACGTTAACAAATGCTGCACTAGTTATTGCAGCAATCATGTCTATGCATATAGCTGATAAATTTGGAAGGAGGTTTCTTCTTCTTGAAGCTAGCGTCGAAATGTTCTGTTACATGGTGAGTGCTCTTTATGTCTTTTCTCTAACTGATGTGTGGTTTAAGCAAGGGTTTATATCTTGCCATACAAGTAACTTCTGAAAAAAACTAAGTAGTGATAACTAGGTGGTAGGAATATGTTTGGTCAAACTGGTCGATCCTCAGTTTGATTACTACCGAGTGTTGCCGTTTGGTCAGACCAAAATAGGATTGATTATGTCTTAGACTTCCTTTTTCTAGAGGTTACTTAGGTTTTGGTCCAGATCTCTGAGTTACAAAGAATATATATATATATATATATGTAACTTCGGAAAAAGCCCTAAAATGTAAAATCTCGTCATTTATGTGCGCAGGTTGTAGTAGGAGTAACACTAGCTTTGAAGTTTGGAGAAGGCAAAGAGCTACCGAAATCACTTGGTATAATTCTTGTGGTCCTTATCTGTCTATTTGTGTTGGCGTATGGTCGATCATGGGGTCCAATGGGATGGTTAGTGCCGAGTGAGATTTTCCCTTTAGAGACTAGATCGGCCGGTCAAAGTGTTGTGGTGTGTGTAAACCTTTTCTTCACGGCTCTTATAGCACAATGCTTCCTAGTGTCATTGTGCTATCTCAAGTATGGAATATTTCTGTTATTCGCAGGACTTATATTCGGAATGGGAAGTTTCGTTTACTTTTTGTTGCCGGAGACAAAACAAGTTCCGATTGAAGAGGTTTATCTTCTGTGGAGAAATCATTGGCTTTGGAAGAAATATGTCCAAGATTGTGATGAATAAACTTTTGGATCTTTATACAAAATTGACGAAAGGATTTGTTTTCTGCATTTCTTGAATAATTTTGTCGAAATTGTGTTATAGTGAAAACATATATTATTTGTTTTAAAGGTTATAGGAATGAAAGACTACATGCAAAGTGTTTTTAGTAAAGTGGTTGAGTATTATCTTTACTCTTTCCATCATTAAATCTTATGGATTCAATAGACAAAGAAAATAAACAACTACAAAATTCAAAAGCTCGTACGATACCTATGTGCAAAACACTTTAAGAAGCATTCGTAGAAGAGAAAAATGAAGTTTTACATTGTACTAAAGAAAATAAAGTTTTATGTTGTAAATGTATAAAAGTTAAATTTTGATTTTGGTTTTGAACACTATTTTTGAATTAGATAGTTGTTACGTGTGTTAAGCTGTTTAGCTAATTCTGTTAGGTGTTAAGTTTCCTTTTGCTTATCACTTAACTTTGTATATAAACACATTTGTACATTCTTTCTAAAGTTAATAAGAAAAATAAATATCATAATCACAAAGTTAATATGGTAAGCATTTTTTTCTCTGTTTCTCATTCAAAATCTTGGAAAAATTACAGTTGAGCTTATCTTCATTTTCTTTATCATCCATCACAAATTTCTCCGTTTGTTGTTCGATTTACACTGAATTGATCATCATCATCATCTCGCCTCTCTATTCCGAGCTCAGTTTTAGCTCGATGAACTCGACCCATTCTCGCTTCACCACTTCAATCTCATCATTTTTCACTATCAATTAGCTCAATCTTTACTTTGATTCCACCTTAATTCTCGAGAATCCTTTGGCTTTACACCGCAATTCCTTCAGAATTCTCTTGAAGATCCTTATCTTCTTCAAGAATTGATGACGACACCAAATCTGTCTTCATTCTCTGTTCAAATGGCTCTGATTGGAGACTGTCCTCAAACTTCTATTGATCAGTACGATAATCAATACTATCTTCACAATTCCGATCATGTTGGTCTTGTTCTAGTCATAGATCGCCTCTCTTCCGGTGCAGACTTTTACTCTTGGCGTAGGTCAGTAAGAATGGCTCTTAATGTGCGTAACAATTTAGGATTTACCGATGGAACGATACCTAAACATGAAAGCTTTCACCGTGATTTTGGTTCATGGTCACGATGTAATGACATGGTGACTACCTAGATTATGAACTCTGTTTCAAAGAAAATTGGTCAAAGTCTGTTTTTCATTTACGACTCCTGAAGGAATTTGGAAAAATCTTTTATCAAGATTCAAACAAGACGATGCTCCACGAGTGTATGAAATAAAACAACGTTTAAGTACAATTCAACAAGGTCCAATCGATGTCAGTACCTACTACACAGAGTTAATCACCTTATAGGAAGAATATGGGAAATGTGAGTGTAATGCAGCTGGTTTATGGGAGAAACTGCAACAGAAAAGCCGAGTTACAAAGTTTCTAATGGGCTTGAATGAAGCTTTTGAGTCTACAAGAAGACACATTCTGATGTTGAAATCGATATCGTACATTGAAGATGCATTCAATCTAGTTACTCAAGATGAACATCATAAGCATCTTAAGCCATCACTTCAATCTGGAAATATTTTTTTTCAAGCTTCTGATAACACATCTGAAGCAAGTGTTATCAAACATGACAATGCTGCTTATGCTTTTCAGAACAATGCAAATAAATCTAAGTCCAAATCAAGACCGATTTGTACTCAATGTGGTCAGTTGGGACATGTAATCCAGAAATGTTTTAAACTTCATGGTTACCCTCCAAGTTATATTCCAGGATTCAAAAGTGGAGCTGGGAACTCCTCAAAGAACTCACAGGCTTCTAATCAGACTAATGTTGCAGCCTCTGAGAATTTTAATCATCAATCTCATGCCATTGCAAATGTTATGACTGGAACAAAAGTGAATCAACTTGCTCAAAACAGTCTTTCTCACAATCTGGATATAACCAAGATAAGTTCAGCTTAAATTCAGTATCTCATTCAACAGTTATCCACTCTTACAAAGCCAACAAAACCTTCAGTCCCCAATCCACTTATTGTAACAATTATTGATCATGGTATTATGGCTTCTCAATCATCATCAGGTACACCCACCTCTATTTTTTTCCCTTCAACATCTCCGAAATATAAAAATCAAAAATTAACATTCCAGAATTAATGTTATTCATCTCTCTCAAATACACTTCCTCATGGTAGTTGGATTATTGACTCAGGTGCAACTAGTCATGTTTGTTCTGACCTCTCTTTGTGTAGTGATACTACTGCAGTTTCTGGAGTTACAGTAACATTACCAAATGATGCTAGAGTGGCCATTACTAACTGTGGCACTGTTCCATTATCATCTTCTCATATTGCATAATGTTCTTCATGCGCCATCCTTTAAATTCAATCTGATCTCTGTTAGCAGTTTGTTAAAGCACAATAACTATTCTGCTCATTTCTTTCCTGTTTTTGTTAGATTCAGGAGTATATTCAGGGCTTGATGATTGGTAGAGGGATTTTACTGCACAATCTTTACATATTGCATCTTGAACCACCCTCACAATTATCAAACTTCATTGGATCCTTGGTTGTTAATGGACATCTATGGCATCAACGCCTTGGACACCCATCATTGACAAGTTAAAGCTGTTGTCTGATAGTTTGTCTATGAGTAATAATAAGAGTTCTATGAATTCTCCTTGTTCAGTTTACCCTTTAGTAAAATAGAAGAGATTGCCGTTTAAGTCTAGTAATAATAGATGTTCTTTACCTTTTGATTTGATTCACCTTGATGTTTGGGATCCTTATTCTACTGAGTCTGTTGAGGGTTATAGGTATTTTCTTACTATTGTAGATGATCATACTCGTGTAACCTGGTTATATCTTTTGAGAAATAAAAGTGATGTTCATTCCAAATTTGCAGACTTTATTAGATATGTTCAGACTCAATATCATACTGTTATCAAGGCAATAAGAACTGACAATGCTCTTGAGCTTGCTTTTACAGATTTGATTATGGTATGATACATTAGTTTTCTTGTCCTTATACTCCCCAACAAAACTTTGTTGTTGAGAGAAAGCATCAGCATATTTTCAATGTTGGTAGGGCTTTACTCTTTCAATCTAATGTTCCTTTATGTTACTGGACTGATTGCATCCAAACAACTGTTTTTCTAATCAATAGAACGCCCTCTGTTACTCGTGGTAATATGACTCCTTATGAAGTTCTTACTAAACGTAAACCTGAATATAACTTCTTGAAATCGTTTGGTTGTCTTTGCTTTGTCTCTACTTTGCAGAAAGATAGAAACAAGTTTAGCCCTCGTGCTGATAGATGTATTTTCCTTGGCTATTCATCTGGTTATAAAGGTTACAAAGTATTGAACTTAGATATTCATCTCATTTCTATTTCTAGAAAGGTTATCTTTCATGAAACTGTGTTCCTTTTCCTTGATGGAAAACATGAAACTGTTTCTGATGTTAGTCATATTCTTCCAATGTCTACATCTGTTAGTATTAATTTGTCTCCTCATATTGTTCTTTCTGTTGACAATCATACTGATGCATTGCATAGTCATATTGATGCATTGCATAACCATTCATCTGCATCTTCATCATCCACCAGTGCCACAAATCAAATTCCAATCAGTGATACAGGTGGTAATACTACTGTAACTACAGCAAGTCCTGTAGTATCTCTCAACAATGCTAGACCAAAGTGATCATCTAAGGTACCGTGTTATCTTTCTGACTATAATTGTTCTCTTACTCATTTAACAACTCTTCTTCCTAAAATCAAAACCACTCCTTATCCTTTATCATCTGTTTTGTCTTACTCTAAGCTTCAACCTTCTTTTCAGTCCTATATCTTCTCTATATCAGTTGAAACAGAACCGAAAACATTTAAAGAGGCCATAATATTAATTAAATGGACAAAAGCAATGGATTTGGAACTAGAGGCTATGATTCTTAATCAAACATGGAATGTGGTTTCTTTACCTCCGGGTAAGAATGTTGTTGGTTGTAAATGGGTTTATACGATTAAATACAATGCAGATGGAAGCATTGAAATGTACAAAGCTCGTCTAGTAGCAAAAAGATTTACTCAGCAGGAAGTAGTAGATTACTTTGATACCTTTTCGCCTATAGCTAAACTCGCTAGTGTGAAATTAATTCTTGGCCTAGCTGCTAGATATGGTTGGAGTTTAACTCAGATGGATATCTCTAATGCTTTTCTTCACAATGATTTGGAAGAAGAAATATACATGAGTCTACCTCAAGGATACACACTACCATCAGGTCAAACATTGCATCCCAATGCAATTTGTAAGCTTCACAAATTGATATATGGCTTGAAGCAAGCCTCAAGACAATGGTACAAGTGTTTATCTCAAGTTCTTCTCAATGATGGCTTCATACAATCTGAAGCAGACAATACTCTTTTTGTTAAGATATCAAGTTCATCATTCATTGCTCTGTTACTTTATGTTGATGATATTCTGATAGTGAGCAATAATGATCTTGCTGTTAAGTCAGTTCAAGAAATTATGGCCAGAAAGTTCAAGACCAAAGATTTAGGTGAAGTTAAATTCTTCTTAGGATTAAAGATTGCAAGAAACTCAAGTGGAATCTCTGTTTGTCAGAGGAAATATTGTCTTGATTTGTCATCAGACTATGGGTTATTGGAGTGTAAACCCAAATCTATTCTGATGGATCCAAAGGTTCTTCTCAGTAAGGTACATGAACGTTACTTTCAGATGCAACTCCTTATAGAGAACTAATAGGTCGTTTGCTTTACCTATGCATCACCAGGCTAGACATAACTTTTGCAGTTCATAAACTTAGTCAATTCATATCATGTTCTACTGAAGTTCATCTACAAGCAGCTTATCATGTTCTCAAGTATCTAAAGAAAAATCCAGGCCAAGGTCTATTTTACTCAGCTTCCACTGCTGTTTGTTTAAATGGTTTTGCTGATGCAGATTGGGCAACATGCCCAGATACTCGTTGATCTGTCTTTGGAATATGTGTGTTTCTTGTATCTTCCCTCATCACATGGAAATCAAAGAAACAAGAGACAATGAGTTGTAGCAGTGCAGAGGCAGAATACAGAGGCATGTCTCTTGCCACTTGTGAGTTACTTTGGTTCAAACAGATGCTTAATGATCTTCACATTACAACTGAATCAGAAGCTAAGCTCTTTTGCGACAATAAATCAACTCTACATATCGCCAATAACCATATATTCCATGAGCACACAAAGCATGTGGAGATTGATTGTCATATCACCAGAGATCAAGTAAAGTCAGGTTTTCTTAAGGTTCTTCATGTCTCAACAAGTAACCAGCTTGCAGATATCTTAACGAAAGCTTTACATCTTGGTCCCTTTTATTCACTTCTAAACAGATTCTCAGTTTCAAGCCTCTTCTTGCCTTCGAAAGCTTCAACTTGAAGGGGGTGTATTAGTGAATAAATAGTTTGTTACGTTTGTTAACCTGTTTAGCTAATTCCGTTAGGTGTTAAATTTCCTTTTGTTTATCACTTAACTTTGTATATAAACACATCTGTACATTCTTTCTAAAGTTAATGAGAAAAATCACTTTCATAATCACAAAGTTAATAAAATGATGTTGATCTCCAGAGATCATGTCCCTTCATATCTAGATCCTTAAAAAGATATGTACATAAGTGTAGTGCAGTGCCGTGCCGAGGGTTATAGGGGCCTAAGACAACTATAAAACAATACTTTTATTATATATTTTTTGTAACATAAATATAATATAATTTAGTATAATATATATAAATAAAACAAAATATTTTTTTTACAATATAACATTTTTATTTACCTTTAAGTAAATTCTTCCCACAAAATTTACATAATATATGTTCTTTTGCTTTATATATATATTTATATATATATATATATATATATTAAAGCATTTTTGTGATATAGTTTTTAGTAAATAAGATTTAATCAATTTTAGATTTGAAAAAAAAAATTTCGCATAGACAATTAACGTAATTTCCAATGCAACTTAATTCTCGCTAAAAATAATCCAATTCTTAAGGAAAATATTTATTAAGATCAAAAATTGATTGTTTCTATAATATAAACTAGAAAATTTATTATAACATATAATTTTTTAAAAAAATTTAGAAGCCCCCAAAAATTAGATTTATTTGAAGGGCTGGAGCAAATGCTTTTTTTTATATAGACACACCTCTGCGTAAGTGAAGTGAATAATTATGCAACATTGTGTAGTGAATGAAGAATAATTATAAGAATGATTTTAAAACAGTGTGAGGTGTCAAAGTGGGCACCATTTCTTTAAAGCCCATAATCAACAAACTTTTAGATTATTGTAGCCCTAAGCTGGTCCCAGCCCATTGATTGTTCTCATCTACCAACAAATTTTGTAACAAGTGAAAACTGAAAACGACAACATATTTGACTTCTTACAGCTCGAACGTGAATTATGTGTTTTGTAACAAATTTTGTTCGATTCAGGGTTGTAACAAATTTTGTATTTTACCACGTGTGATATGGAATTTATTACAGGGTCCAAAAAATTGAAAGACTATTATAAAAATATTATATGTTTTTTTTTAAGTTTTACCATTTTTTTTAAGTCTTAAGATTTTTAACGATTCCAGAAAATTTAATATAGTTAACAAAACTTAAATATATTTAGAACTTTTTCACTTAACAAAGCTTAACAATTTTAAGTTTTGTTAAAATTTTAAATATGTTTGGAACTTTTTCACTTAACAATTGGGAATTTGGAATTTTAAATATATTTGTTAAAGCTTAACAATTTTAAATATATTTGGAACCTTTTCACTTAACAAAGCTTAACAATTTTCCCATTTTAAATATTTAATATAATTTTTTAAAAAATTTTAGGAACTTTTTCACTTAACAAAGCTTAGAGCGTGCAAGTGGTCTTTAGTCTAGTGGCAGGTAGTAAGTCCACTAAAGGTATGCACACTTGTATATGTAGGTATCGAATCCCACTCGCCTGCATTATGCAGGAACTTGGCTAATAGGCCGGTCAATTGTGCCCCAATATTGACAAAAAAACAAACAAACAAAAAAACACAAAATATTAAAGAACCCAAAAAATTAAAGGTTTATTTGTAAAATATTATACAATTTAAAAAAAAAATCTAAGACCCAAATTTCTTTTTCTTCTCATGTTATATTTTAGTAACACATGGACTTAAATTTATTCAGAACGGTCATTATTCAATAACTCTAACTTTAGTTTGACATAACAACTATGCAAACGAATAAATAGAATACTGAACTTTTTTTAGAATATATTGATATACAACACATGCACACGTTTATATATTCTTATTCCGAAAATATCAAAAATAATTTAGTGCGAGGTATGGATGCTATTGAGATTTTCATGATCTGGCAATTCAAATATATTTATTTTTGTAATGAAAATATAAAGGAATTCATTACGTACTTGAGGGTAGCATGGAAGCCCTAATCTTATGCACGAGGCACGCCATGTTAATATTTTCTAATTTCAAGGCATATCTTACAACAATTATTTATACATATTTATATCCATTTCATATTAACCTATTAAATATTATAAATTAGCTGAAGTTTATTTAAGCACTAACCACATTCGAGTAATTAATCTTGTTTTAATCTTCATCAGGAAAAAAATTTATATTTGAAGTTCGAAACTTATTAATTATAATTATGCAATATACATTTGATTATATTTTATTGGTATAATAAGGTCAGCGCTCTTCTAAATTTGTTTGTGAATTCAATACTCTGTATATTAGGTTTTGTAAAGCAGCTAGTAGCGTAAGGATTAAACGTAATTAACTCCAACACAATCTATGAAATTAAATAGTTTTGAAAAATTAGTGTTCATACGAGAATATTGAAGCGAAAACTACCTAGAAATGCTACTATTAAATTTGAGATGTACACCGCCATTTTGTAACACTTAAACCAATGTACATAGCATCAAAAAATCGTATATATATTTAGCTATTGTTTAAAGGTTTTCCCACTAATATATATGCAGTATATATATGAGTATATATGTGACATGAATACAATATTATTTTTTTGTCGTCTAAACAATATCTCAAATCTTTTAGATTACGTAGTTTGCTGAAGTCGAATTTTGATAGAAAAAATAATAGATGTGGTTTTAACCACTTGATAAAAACACTAACCGTACATATACACACAATTTATTGTGGAGTAAATTTTGTTTATTTTTTTATTACATTACATTATTTTATTTATGTAATACACTCAAGTGATCAAAAGGTTAAAAAATTGAAAATTTTGACTAAGCGACACTAATTAATTTTATATATATATATATATAATATTTCTCAAAATTTGTGTTATGGTAATAAATACACTGCAAATTGAATGACTAAGTTCTATAAGTACAATAAAAAATACATTTCAGATGAAAGTACATCAAGAGGAACTAAAACGTGGAGATCATAAAAGTAGTAAGTAGATTAATAACACTATATAACAATGATATGTAATCGACTACCAAATCAAGAAGAAACTAGTTAGAGAAAAGAAAAACAAGTATTGAAGAATAATATATATAAAGAAAGTGATAAATGAACAATAAATAGTGAAAATATGGAAGAATGGTAATCATAAATAATTATTTTGTTTTCTGTTTTTTTAAAGAAGAGGACATGTGGGAAGGGAGTAGAGAAGAGTCAGAAATGCCATACTCAGATGGGGGCAAGGAGCCTTCACTCCTTGTGGGTCTCTTTTATTATCTCTTTTCCTCTTCCCTTCCTTTTTGTTTTGCTCTCTATTTTCTACTCTAACTCTTAACTTTTACTCTATGTTCTGTATATTTCCATTTTAATTACGAATTTCTAGACTAGAGAAATCATATTTTACTATTATAGTATTTTTCCAAATATAGAAACTTATACTATAATCATATCAAAAATACTTAGCAGAAAAAATCGGATGATATAAGCGTCAACGGTGAAAGATAAACCGACCAAAACTGTTATATTAATATATGTGTTGTAACTTCGTAGTTCCTTCATTCGAACTCGGGTACTTGACTTCCACCGAAATTTTTTTTTTTTTTGTCAACATTTGATCGACAAGACCCGATCTATAACCTAAATCCCACCTCTAAAATTTATTTTTTAAACTATCATAATGCAGTGGATAGAAATCGAACCCTAGTGCCAAATCATTAGCTAGGTCATCCTAACCACCAAACTGAGAGCAACTGGGTACCGGAAAAACATTTAATTTCTACTACTATTATTGTATGATTTATTTTCCTTTTAGCTACGAAAGATTTACAACACTATTTATGAATCTGTATTACATCTTTCTCGTATTGGTATTAGTATTTTCAAAATATATACCTCAATATTATTGTTCTACTAATGTATAACAACTGGACCTAGCTTATATTACACGTAAACCAATTCATTTAGTCCTTACAAATATGCAAAAATCAATTGAATTTCTATACAACAAGTTTCAGTCATATATTTATATTGACCTGACAAAATCTATTAGCAGGTTTTATTTTTAATCAACATGATCTTAAGTCTTAACATTTTACGCATATATGATCTGTGTTTTTATTCTTACCACTCTCCCTTTTATATTCCACAAGGTCTTAGTCAATTTTAATATATATATATATACATGTGTGTGTAAAAAATTAAAGTCGTCCATTTAATTTACCATTCTTCGTTTTCTAATATTGCATAACTTCTTAGTCAATTTTCATTCAAAGAATACGTCGTGGAAAAGATAAGAATAAAGTAGAAATTAAAAGTCAATTACTAAAGGAATTTAAATAGCCCATGGAAATTAACCAAATTATTTCTATGGACCATCATGCATAGGTTATCACGAAAGATAAATAAAGCATTTACTAGCCGAATACAAATATCAACATTGTCCACGCTGGCTGTCCTATCCCCATATTCTTAAAAACAAAATCACATTTGCCTGTAGTATTAGAATATTGATATTGTTTCCTTTGATTTCAGAATTAAATGGATCTTATGGTATGTTAATCCGTAAATTTGTTAGATTCAAAATTCACCACCTCGTTTTAGTTAGATTAAAAGCAAACCAACTGACCTAACAATACAATAAAATTTTAAATAGTCATATTCAATTAAATAATGACGTGTGAATTTATTTATAAATGTGAACACACCTGTCATTGATCATAAGTAAACGATCCACTGTCCTTTTCTAACTAACTTCAATACTTCTTCAAACTCAATCTCATTCTCTCTTTCTCTTGTCTTTATATAAACCCTACTTACGTACTCTCTCACTCACTGAGTCAAAACCCACGTGTCCATGACCGATCCAACTATGGAAGACGACGATCAACATCAACAAGAAGAGTCTCATCGAACCAACAACAAGAAACGGGTTAGACCTGACCCGAATTATCGAGGAGTTCGTATGCGTACATGGGGCAAATGGGTCTCTGAGATCCGAGAGCCACGCAAAAAGAGTCGAATCTGGCTTGGAACATTCTCAACACCAGAAATGGCTGCTCGAGCTCACGACGCAGCTGCTCTCACAATCAAAGGAACCTCCGCCGTTTTAAACTTCCCGGAGCTTGCCACTTACCTTCCACGTCCAGCTTCTTCTTCTCCTCGTGATGTTCAAGCTGCAGCCGCCGTAGCAGCCGCCATGGACTTCTCTTCCTCCACCGTAGCCTCCGATCTCTCTGATCAAACCACCATTGTCCCTGAAACACATTTATCTTCATCATCAACGTCTTCATCGTCTTCCAACGAAGAAGCTGCTTCAACGGCGGAGGAACTGAGTGAGATAGTCGAGTTACCGAGTCTTGAAACGAATTATGATGAGTCATGGAGCGAGTTTGTGTACGTTGACTCAGTGTATCCACCGAGTTCGCCTTGGTATTTTAATAACTGTTATAGTTTTTATTATCATAGCGACGAAAATGGCACTTCGATGGCTGAACCTTTTGAGTCTTCCAATTTTGGCCCTCTTTTTCCTTAGTAATTTATGGAATTTAATTCTATTTTTGTTTTTAAAATTTTTTATTATAAACTCAAGTTTATTTCATTATTGGATTCACAACAGAGTTTAATATATACTCAATTAAACCTGATCATTATATTTCTAGTTTTTATTCTGATCGGATCTTCTAATAGACGAAGCTACCAATCACGTTACAATAGGGACGATAACTATTATTTTTTTTAGATTTTGTTAAATTTAAATAAGTGCACATATATTATTTTAGGAATATTTTAGAAATTGAATTATTTAAATCAAGGTAATAAAAATATAATCTCAGCTTATTAAGTAGCTGGCATATATGGAATCTTTTCAACTTGGTATTTATTATAATTCTCTGAATTTAATTCACATAATTTCCATAGTTAGCTTTAACCAACTTTTTCAATTTGAACTCTTATAAATTGATAATAAAAAAGTGAAAAAGTTTTATAGTAGAAATCAAATATTTGTCAAATTTTCTCAGCCGGTGGTTATATTTCAACTAATGACTTTCACATCATGTATTTGATCATTTCACACTATAAATAAAAGAATTTTTAAAAGATATCAAGATATGAATTTTATGTTATAAATCAAATTTTGTCGATAAGAAAAAGAAACAATTAGACTTTAAAAAATGAGATTGAAAAAACAATATTATCGTACTATACAAAAGAAGTAAAAAATACTCGTTATTACCAAAACTAATTTGAAGGTAAATCATTCTTATCATTTACTCTAATTTGACTTTTTGGCATTAGTCAGACATAATTAATGACATTACCTTTAAATTAACATGTACATGCACTAACTCATATGCAAATCCGACGACGGAGATTCAAATAACTTATTTTTATTTTATTATTTTCAAAACCTGGTT
Organism: Lepidium africanum; assembly: GCA_900406405.1. Classification (NCBI taxonomy): domain Eukaryota; kingdom Viridiplantae; phylum Streptophyta; class Magnoliopsida; order Brassicales; family Brassicaceae; genus Lepidium; species Lepidium africanum. Next base: position 23,461 of record OVAX01002328.1, read on the forward strand.
TGTTTTATGTTTAAATAGTTACAATTTTCAGACCAAATATATTTTATGTTTGAACAGATGTTAATTAATTAATACGCAAATCCCACGATGGAGAAATTAAACATTTTGAAGACTTTGGTTAGGTTAGATTCAATAAGTATTGCGTGAGTCTACCCTCGACGAAAACATCAATCAACACCGGCCTCATAAGGTGAGTGATATTAAATTAAACCATTTATTAAAATCATCGTACATTGATTCGAACAAAACTTAATTAATACGTTAATTAATAATGCATTTTATAGTTCCGTAGAAAAAGGCAATTATATAGGGATCCGCGGTCAACGGAGGTTCCACCCACGAGCACGGTCTTACTTTCTTTTGTTTTTTTCTCAAATATAGCAAAGTTTCTCTTAATATTTTAAGAAAATCTCGTTTTATATGCTTGTATTTGTAATTATGTAATGTCATTAATCTGAATTACTATACTACATTACTAGGCATTAAATCAGGGATTTTAATTTTAAAAAATATAAATAAATATGGCAACAAAAATCATTCGTAGACCCATCGCCATCACATCAACTTTTACATGATATAGATGTTATGTTGAGGAGTTGTGAAAAGACTCAGATTTATTCTCTTTGCATGGGTCGATATTGCTTCCCATATAGCATAGATGGAGTTAGTATGAGAGCGAGGAACAATCAGCCCAATCTATTTTCATTTGATTTCGAGTTTGAGATTTTTTTGTGGGCTATGACAAGCCTTATATTACATGTCAAGATTAAAAAAGTTTTATTGATCCAATTGTTGATAAAAAATTAAATGTGGCAACATAAATGTTGTTTAAAATAACTAATAGTTACATTTTTACATGCATTGAAGATTTTAGTTTAATTAAGTTTTAGCATGTGATTATCAATTATGAGTCTAACTGAAATTAATTTTGTTTTGTTGCTTTGAAAAATAAAAAAATTTTCATATATAATTTAAATTACACCAATCATATTCTAGTTTGTTTTTGACACTAAAATATGATTAGTTTAATTTAAATTTGATATACAGATTTTTGTTTTTCAAAGCAACTAAACAAAACCAATTACATATCAGAAGAATTTGATTGACAATTGCTTTCGTTTTGTTGCTTTGAAAAGCAATAATTTTTCTATGAGATTTTATATTAAACCAATTATATTTCAAAATGAAAAACAAACTAGAATATGATTTTTTAAATTTAAATCTTATACGAATAATTTTGATTTTCAAAGTAACAAAACAAAAACAATTATAATTTCAGATGTAACAAAATACAAAGAGTTACGACAACAACAACATTTTTCGAATGAAATGGTTAAATGTTTTATTTTAACAATTTTTTATTAAAGTTGATCTATATAGTTGTGTTATCCCATATAATCAATTATTGTAAAAATGAATATAATGAGGAATTATATGCATACGATACTCTACTGTATAATACCAAAGATCCATGTGACCATGCAAATAAATAAAGACAGAAGATGTTGCGTATGGTTCCCCTTCTGAAACAGTTTACAGTTGTTGGTCAAGTATACTCCAGCTTTTAATATGTGCAATACAAGTTAAACAGTCGATACTTTTGTCGTTAAGTTAAACTCAAAATAACTAACAAACTAGCCAAGTATGCCACTAAATATATGTTTAAATAAACGTGAGCCCTCTATAAATGATTACTGTCCCTATATTGTGATTATGATTTTGATGAACTGTCTAGTTTTACTTTAGTCAATGTTTAACGAGTTAGACCAAATATAGTTACATTATTTTTAAAAATTTTATGCCATTAATTTTATTTAACAATTGAGTTTGAAACTTTGAGGATCGTTCTAAATATGTTTATGCTTTTAAAACGGATATATTTTTAGAAGCTATGCAATTATTTTTTACTGATATTTGATTTTAGGTCGTCGCGTAATCATGATCCCTTATAGGATATTTATTTTGCTTATCTTTAACCAAATCAAAAAACTTATCCATAACCAAATTTTAAACTCTATTATCATGCGTAGGCCTGGGCATTCAGGTATTCAGGTCGGTTCCGGGTAATATCCATTCGAGTATGAAACTTTTATACCCATTTAGGAACCGTATATATTTCGGTTCGGGTTCGGTTCGGTTCCGCTCGGTTTCGGGTCGGTTCAGATCCATATTTTCTATACCTATTTAGAAACCAAATACAATTCAGTTCGGTACCGGTTCTTATTCGAGTCACGCATAAATATTAGACAAATTTTTATGATTCCACTGTATATTTAAATATTTCGTACCCAAAATTTAATTATTTACCCGAAAAATATCTTAATACACGAAAAAATACTTAAATATCGTAAATATTTTCAAAAATTACCTTAAATTCTTATATATATTTACATGTTTTCGGGTCAATCGGGTATTACTCGGTACCTATTATTTTGGGTCGGGTATTTTGCCCAGACCTAATCATGCGAATTACGAGTTATCGTTGAATCAAACTTCATAAAAAAGGCTGAAAGGTAGATATTAATCACTTAGCCAAATTCACTTCCCGGACAGCATTAGGATTTTATTGATGAAACTATAAGTATGGATCTAAGTTTTGATCCAAATGTGAATTCAAAAGCCACTAATCATACGTTTATATAATATGACTGCCAGACTATGAACAAATAGTCGCTTTGGCCGAGTGGTTAAGGCGTGTGCCTGCTAAGTACATGGGGTTTCCCCGCGAGAGTTCGAATCTCTCAGGCGACGTTGTCTATTTTATTTTTAATCATAACCGACTTTAANTGTCTATTTTATTTTTAATCATAACCGACTTTAACACTCAGTATAAACAGTTCTTTCTAATTTTCCTTTATCCTTCCTCAACCCTAAAAGGCTTCACGGCCTTATTTTTGTTTTCGTCGTTTTTTTTTTCTTCCCAGAAACAAGCTTCGCCTCCGTTCTGCGCCGCATCGCGTGGCGTTTCATCTTCCCAAAGTCGATGTTCCCGTCGAATTAGTTCCATCTGAGGTTAGTTTCTTTGATTATGCTTTTTGCTTCCTTCTATGTCTCGTTTTCTGCTGTTATTTAGATTTCTATCTATCTCGAAGTTCATTGGTTGTTAATCCATACTCGTTTCCGTTCTATTGTAGAGAATTGATTTTGTTTGTCAGGATGTTATTGGATTTAGTCGAGATCTAATTGTTGTGTCCAGTAGAAACCCTAATTTCGAGAGATCTATAATTTTACTTTAAGTCTGTGAGTTCTAAATACGGAGAAGATATCTTCTGATAGGTTTTTGTTCTTTGTTATTTTATTGTTCTTGTTGCAGGTTGTAAGAGTTGGAATTTTGATTTAGGTTACGAGGTTCCGTTTGGCTGTTTTTAACCATGGCGTCTCTTAAAGACATTTTACCTGCGGCTAAATCAGCTACTACAACGTTTTATGATCATTCTAATGATCCATGGTTTAAAAACCGTTTTACTGAAACTGAGGCGGAAAAATCTTCCAGTGTCACATTTAAAGCAGTACCTGTTTACCTAAAACGTCAAGGTTTTCGTCCGAGGAATCCTGAGGATTTTGGTGATGGTGGTGCTTTCCCTGAGATTCATGTTGCTCAGTATCCTCTTGGTATGGGTAGGAATAAATCCAATAAGCCTGGAGCCAAGACTCTTCCTGTTACTGTGGATGCTGAGGGAAACGTGGTCTTTGATGCGATTGTGAGGCAGAATGAGAACTCGAAAAAGATTGTTTACTCTCAATATAAGGACATTATTCCAAAGATTCTGAAAAACGAAGGAGATGTGGATGCGGTGGTGGATGAAGAGGAGGAATTGCAGAAGCAGATACAGGAGACTGCTGAAGAAACAAAAGCTGCCATTGAGAAGATTGTGAATGTGAGATTGAGTGCAGCGCAGCCTAACAATGTACCAAGGCAATCAGGTGACTCAAAGTACATTAAATATAAGCCATCCCAGCAATCTTCAGCTTTCAATTCCGGTGCTAAAGAGAGGATCATTAGGATGGTGGAGATGCCTGTAGACCCACTTGACCCACCAAAGTTCAAGCACAAGAGAGTCCCAAAGGCTTCTGGTTCTCCTCCTGTTCCTATCATGCATTCACCGCCCAGGCCTGTTACTGTCAAGGACCAACAAGACTGGAAAATCCCTCCTTGTATATCTAATTGGAAGAATCCAAAGGGTTACACCATCCCTCTTGATAAACGTCTAGCTGCTGATGGAAGAGGTCTACAAGACGTTCAGATCAATGATAACTTTGCCAAGTTATCAGAGGCTCTCTATGTAGCTGAACAGAAAGCTAGAGAAGCTGTTTCAATGCGTTCAAAGGTGCAAAAAGAGATGCTGATGAAGGAGAAGGAAAGAAAAGAGCAGGAATTGAGGGCTCTGGCCCAAAAAGCTCGTTCTGAAAGAACTGGTGCTGCTGCAAGTATGCCTGTCTCATCTGACAGAGGTAGGAGTGAAAGTGTTGACCCAAGAGGTGATTATGATTATGACCAAGACAGAGGAAGAGAAAGGGAAAGAGAAAGGGAAGGGCCAAAAGAGACTAGAGAGGAAAGGGAGGAACGGATTCAGAGAGAGAAGATCCGAGAAGAGCGTCGTAGGGAAAGAGAGAGGGAAAGAAGGTTGGAAGCTAAAGATGCTGCAATGGGGAAGAAGAGTAAGATCACAAGAGACAGAGACCGTGATATCAGTGAGAAAGTTGCTCTTGGAATGGCATCTACAGGAGGAAAAGGTGGTGAAGTTATGTACGATCAACGACTATTTAACCAAGAGAAAGGAATGGACTCTGGTTTTGCCACTGATGACCAATACAACGTCTATGACAAAGGCTTATTCACTGCACAACCTACTCTTTCGACGCTATACAAACCAAAGAAAGATACAGATGAAGAAATGTATGGAAACGCAGACGAGCAGCTCGATAAAATTAAGAACACTGAGAGGTTTAAACCCGACAAAGCTTTCACTGGAGCATCAGAGAGAGCAGGCAAAAGAGATAGACCTGTTGAGTTCGAGAAGGAAGAAGAACAAGATCCTTTCGGTCTTGACCAGTTTGTGTCTGATGTGAAGAAAGGTAAGAAACCTTTGGACAAAATCGGGTCTGGTGGAACAATGAGAGCAAGTGGTGGTGGTGGCTCTTCAAGAGATGACTATGGTGGTTCAGGTCGAACCAAGATCAATTTCGAACGTGGTGGTCGTTAAAAGCTCAGTAACTGATCTTAGATTCAACATGTAACACTTCTTTATGGATCTGTTGAAACAGTTTGCTTTTGATTCAGTATTTATGTTGTTGTGAGATCTCTGAACTAGTCCAATACACTCTTTATCTTCGAGCTTAATGTAATAAATTTTGCATACTTCAAGAACAGAGGTTTGTTGGATCGCGACATATCTGACATGTTCTTCTTCTCTGGTCTTGTCTCCAAGCTTCATTGTACTAAGAGAACAAATCACGTTTTGAATCAATTTGTCTCAATTTCATCATCAGCTAAGTCTCTTTCGTTTCAATATCGAAACAAACTCTTTGCTACTCTGTTATCAAACTGTACAAGTCTTGCTTGTGTTCGTCGAATCCATCGTGATATTTTCCGATCAGGCATTCTCGATCAATATCCGATCACTTACTTATGGAACAACATTATGCGATCCTATATTCGTAATGATTCTCCACTTGATGCAATTCAGGTTTATCTCGGTATGGTGAGATCAAATGTTTTTCCTGATCGATTTACTCTTCCGATGATCATCAAAGCCACCTTTCAGATTCATGACTTTCAAATGGGAAAGCAGCTTCATTCCGTGGCTGTGAGATTAGGGTTTGCAAGAGATGAGTTCTGTGAGAGTGGGTTAATAACGTTGTATTGTAAAGCAGGTGAGTTTGAAAATGCACGTAAAGTGTTCGATGAAAATCCTGACAGAAAACTTGGGTCATGGAACGCTATTATTGGTGGGCTGAACCATGCTGCGCGAGTCAGTGAGGCTGTGGAAATGTTTATTGAGATGAAGAGGAGTGGATTCGAGCCGGATGATTTCACTATGGTTAGTGTGACTTCAGCTTGTGGAGGATTTGGTGACTTGAGCTTAGCTCTTCAGTTACATAAATGTGTTTTACAAGCTAAACCTGAAGAGAAATCTGATATTATGATGATGAATTCGCTTATTGATATGTATGGAAAATGTGGGCGTATGGATATAGGTAGTCAAGTGTTCGACGAAATGCCTCAGAGAAACGTTGTCTCATGGAGTTCCATGATCACTGGTTACGCGGCTCACGGGAATACATTAGAGGCTTTAGACTGCTTTCGTCGAATGAGAGATTCCGGTGTTAGACCAAACAAGATCACATTCTTAGGAGTTCTCAGTGCTTGTGTTCATGGAGGTCTTGTGGAGGAAGGAAAATCGTATTTCACAATGATGAAGTCAGATTTCGAACTAGAACCAGAGTTATCGCATTATGGATGTATAGTTGATTTGCTGAGCCGAGACGGGCAGATTAAGGAGGCTAAGAAAGTGGTGGAAGAAATGCCGATGAAACCAAATGTAATGGTTTGGGGTTGTTTAATGGGTGGGTGTGAGAAGTTTGGAGATGTTGAGATGGCTGAGTGGGTGGCTCAACATATGTTTGAGCTTGAGCCGTGGAACGATGGTGTTTTTGTGGTCTTGGCTAATGTGTATGCGGTTAGAGGAATGTGGAAAGATGTTGAGAGAGTTAGGAAGATGATGAAGGAGAAGAAGCTTGCTAAGATTCCTGCTTATAGTTATGCTACTACAACAATTTGAGACTTGAGACTTGTTTCTCTTTTGTGTTCCAACAATGTAACATCAGATCTTTGGTTAGGCTACACGACTGATAATATTTATCTGTCCAAAAACATGATATTTGGAGATTATTCAACGAAATATTAATTTTTGTGTTTCCTTAATTTTCCTAATTGTAAGTTTGAAACAAAGAGTTAACTACTAATTCCGATAATTTTTTGTCAATAATTCGATCTATGTATCATTCATAAGCTAAATCCCACCAAGTTTTAGTCCTACTGTAAGGGTATACAATTTACTAAAATCAAATTTTGGTAAAATAATTGCAACTAAAATTTTTTTTCCTTTTTATTTCCTCTGATTTATTAATAAAATAAAAATACAAAAGTTAGAAAGAAAATATCTATAAATCTATGTTCGAAACAAAAGAAACTATAAGATTTAACACAAGATAACGAAAAGATTAACTACTAAGAGAGTACCCAATGTACAAGCTGATACAATGTCAAACAACGAACGATAGATCCTCTTCTAGAAACTCGCTACGAGCCTTAAGAAGAGGAAAAACCAATCTAGAAGGTGAACGAGAGAAAGAAAGTCACCTCGAAGAACTTGGATTCCTTG
>OVAX01002329.1:0-30817 GCA_900406405.1 Lepidium africanum
GAATTCGACGGTGTGGAGTTTCATGGCAGGATATTGACTGTGAAGCTAGATGACGGAAAGAGGCTGAAAACGAAAGCTGAGAGGAGAGTGAGGTGGGTACAGGAAGGAGAAAAAGATGCAAAAATGTCGAATAAATCATCGTGGCATCAAGAGAGAGAAAGGTCTCGAAAGTCACTCCAGAGGATTATAGATACCAATGGAGATAATTGGCAAGCTGTTATTTCAGCTTTCGAGAAGATCAATAAGGTTTGTTGTTGCTAACATCACATTTGTTGTCTTTTGGTTTGTTTGATGTGGAAATGGAACGAACTCAGAAGCCAATTGATGGATGTGTGATCTTGCTCTTTCTTATAATTTGATTTGGTGTGACTGCAATTTGATTTATCTGCAATAAGGTGAAAGAAAGCTTCACTGATTCAATGTTTATACTCAGCCTTCTAGGACAGAATTTGGTTTGATGGTGAAGTACTATGGAGGAAGAGGTGATATTCATCGAGCACGTGAGACATTTGAGAAGATGCGTGCAAGGGGTATAACACCAACATCACGTATATACACAAGGTATCTATCTCCTTTTGTTACAAAATGTGTCACATTTCTTGTTCAGATTCTGATTATTCAAACATCTCATGTGTAAGTCTTTGCTCAAATGAAGTGGATAATATAATTAGTTTGGGATTACTTAAAGGTTAAAAGAGGATTTGTTTCATGCAGCCTTATTCACGCTTATGCAGTAGGTAGAGACATGGAAGAAGCACTTTCTTGTGTTCGTAAAATGAAGGAAGAAGGAATTGAGATGAGTTTGGTGACTTATACCGTAATCGTTGGGGGATTCTCTAAAGCTGGAAATGCTGAGTAAGTACTATATTGTGTCTGCCTGCAGTGATAACCGTTTAGTAATCATTCCAATGCTTGTTATAATCTAATACTTTGTTGTCTTCGGAAGAGCTGCAGATCACTGGTTTGACGAGGCCAAACGAATACACAAAACCCTTAATGCTAGTATCTATGGAAAAATCATATATGCGCACTGGTAACCGTTGATATGATTTGTGACTTCATACGTGCAATTTGTTGGTATTGTCTTTAATCTAAAAGATCTGTTCTGAATAACTTCTCAGTCAGACATGCAATATGGAGCGGGCAGAGGAATTGGTGAAAGAGATGGAAGAAGAAGGTATTGATGCTCCTATTGCCATCTACCACACCATGATGGACGGCTATACAATGGTTGGCGATGAAAAGAAATGCTTAATTGTTTTCAAAAGACTTAGGGTAATAACTTTCTTTACATTTGAATTCTTTCTTACTTTCTTTTGGAATCTGAGCAAGTGAAGATGGTTTAATTGTTTTGCTATAGGAATGTGGATTTACTCCATCAGTTGTCACATATGGGTGCCTCATTAATCTTTATACTAAGGTAAGGAGACCAACACTGTTATCAAAAAGAGAACATCTATGGATTTTGTTTGGATGATCTTCTTCGAATTGTGTCATGATCCTTGCCTCCTCTTATAAGGTTGGAAAAATATCAAAAGCTTTGGAAGTCAGCAAACTGATGAAAGAAGAAGGCATAAAGCATAACTTAAAGACCTATTCGATGATGATCAATGGATTTGTTAAACTAAAAGATTGGGCCAATGCGTTTGCTGTATTTGAAGATATGATAAACGAAGGCATGAAACCGGATGTAATTCTATATAACAACATCATCACAGCATTCTGCGGAATGGGTAACATGGATCGAGCAATCCAGACTGTTAAAGAAATGCAAAAGCTGAGGTACAGACCAACAACACGGACGTTTATGCCTATCATACACGCATATGCAAAATCGGGGGACATGAGGAGATCCTTAGAAGTTTTTGATATGATGAGACGATGTGGGTGTGTTCCAACCGTTCACACTTTCAATGCTTTGATTAATGGCTTAGTTGAGAAACGTCAGGTATGTTTCAAGAATCTATGTCTTAACGTCTTCTTGTAGAGATTATCCGATTAAGTTAATCTGTTGTTATACTACACTTGTAGATTGATAAGGCGGTTGAGATATTAGATGAAATGACATTGGCGGGTGTTAGTGCAAACGAACACACTTACACAAAGATCATGCAAGGCTATGCATCAGTCGGTGATACAGGAAAAGCCTTCGAGTATTTCACAAGACTTCAAAACGAAGGTTTGGAGGTTGACATATTCACCTATGAGGCCTTACTTAGAGCTTGTTGCAAGTCAGGACGAATGCAGAGCGCTTTAGCTGTTACAAAAGATATGAGCTCACGGAATATTCCTCGCAACTCGTTTGTCTACAACATTTTAATCGACGGGTAAAGTACAGGATCGGATTTTTGTAGCCACTTTTAACATTCTTTTGGAGTTCTCACTCGTATTCCTCTGGTTTGTTTTAGATGGGCACGAAGAGGCGATGTATGGGAAGCCGCAGATTTGATGCAGCAGATGAAAAAGGAAGGTGTTAAACCGGACATTCATACTTACACATCCTTCATTAGCGCTTGTTCTAAGGCTGGCGACATGAATAGAGCTACAAAAACAATAGAAGAAATGGAACGATTAGGGGTGAAACCAAACATCATGACATACACGACCTTAATTAAAGGATGGTCGCGAGCTTCACTTCCAGAGAAAGCCTTACATTGCTACGAGAAAATGAAGGCAATGGGACTAAAACCTGACAAAGCTGTGTATCATTGCCTTATGACATCGCTTCTATCGCGTGCTTCAGTTGCAGAAGCTTACATTTACTCAGGAGTTATGACTATCTGTAAAGAAATGGTGGAGGCAGGTTTGATAGTTGATATGGGAACCGCAGTTCAATGGTCTAAATGTCTATGTAAGATTGAAGGTTCTGGTGGTGAGCTTACTGAGATGTTGCAGAAGACATTCCCACCTGATTGGAGCTCGCATTATCATCATCACCAGAGCTTCTTGGATCAAGATTCTGATGTGGATTCTGATGATGAGGATGATAATGGTGAAGATAGTGAAGATGAAAATAGTGTTAACTCTGTTTCTGGTTTCTTATCTTACAAGTAATTAAAAAAAACCAGTCTTGTAACAACTTTAGTGTAGAGCAATATCACCATTTTGTTTCTTATTGAAAGTACTATTTCGTCATAAGTTATTTTGATGTGAAAATCAGAAAGGAAATCAAAAAGTTTTATATATTAATTAGGAGTATATTATTATTCATTAGCTTTATATATTATTTTGATTCCAGGGAGTTGTAGATTTAGCCGTATTAACAAATCATGATAACCAACTTGTAGTTGACTAGTGGACAAGTGTTCTTCAATAAAATGTTAATTTTGTCAGTAAATTAAACAAATCTGAACTGAGATATCGATCATGTGCATATATATAAAACTGAAAATGTATCTAAAATTTCATATAAAAGTTATATAAAAATCATGAAAAATGTACTTTATATTCACTTAAACAGAACTGAAAATCTCAGTGAGTGTTAACACCTAATAGAACAAAACTACATAATCTTAACAACACATGTTTTGACAGTTTGTTTACATTTAACTTTTAAAATTAAGAAATAGTGATCTTGTATATACGCATTGCAGAATAGTTATCAATTCTACAAAAATAAGTCTCATATACTAATAATATAGTTAGAAGATATGCAAATCTGACTTAAAAAATACAAAAATAATTGAGTATCGATCCTTAATTAAACATTAGTCAGAACTCTCCAACCTCATGAACCCATGCTTTTGTTTATGAATATTTAATTATATAGATAATATAAATATTGGGCCAATACGTAGCATGATAGATGAAATAAATCATATTAAATAAAAACATGTGGTTCGTAAACGTACGTTTCACAAGTCACATGTTATAATGGTTGTTATAAGAAATAAAACATTCGTACACCAAATTAATCATAGTGTCGAAAAGACGTATAATTGTTGTTCATCATAGGTGAAGGTGTTAGGATAAATTAAATTAAAATAAAAAATTGGGATTAATAATGAATCAATAATGTAACGTAAATTATGTTAAAGATGTTTATGACCTATATAGTATCAATAAAATATATATAATGTTAAAGACTAGGAAGGTCATAGAAATTAGACAAAAAGAACAATATGAGATGGAATAAGATACGATGTATCTCCCACTTTCCTACCTTCTTCTCTTCTTCCACTTTTGAGTTTCACCAACTGACAAAGAGACTAACCAACATTTTAGCAGCAAAGAATAATAAAACTTATTAACAAATATAAATCTACAAAACCAAAAAAATATTTGGTCAAACGAAAGAAATACATTTAATTAAATGTTCATATTTGTTACGAGAGTAATCTGGATGTGAAAACTCGTTGAGGACTTATATATCATGTTCAATATCTATATTTGAAATAATCTTCGCCACTATATTACTGGCATCTCACATCATCCAAACAAGTATAAAATCAGGTAAGTGATGCAAGTTTTGGGCGAGAACCCACAAATTTACACCTTGAAAACTATATATTATGTAATCAATCTACGCGATTACTATCACTAAGCAAGGAAAATAATTTTTTAATATTATTTCAAATATTTTACCTATGATCTTTCAATGTGTAAATGCAACAAGAAAACCATTAAACCTCAAGATTTTCGGCCTTTATCAAAGTTTGATTTTAAAAAATTATATAATTTTGTGTAATAAAATTTGGAGGATTTAGATTATAAATCGGATTTTGTCAATCTAATTATTGACAAAAAATAAAAACCTAACTAACATGAAACCAAATAAGAAAAGTGCAGTATGGATGCAAACTGTCAGCTTAACCAAAATTTTGATCGTACACAAAAAATCTTAGGACATTTAAGGTTAGAGATGGATGAATAAATTGTTTTGTTTTGTAATACATAAAATGGTTTGACAAATTGAAATAGAAAAGTAAACAAAGTCTAAAAATGTAGTTGAGAGACAAAGAGAAGTAGAGAGGCGGTGAAGCATGTGGCCTTCTTGCATTTAACTCACACATACATTACCTTAACGTTCCATTTTTTTTTTTTGTCAAAAACCTTAACGTTCCATTATTATTCACATTTATTATTATAATTAATAAAGCAAGACTTCTCATAACTATTTATTCATAAATTTTTGAACCTATTTTAGACCATATTTTCAAACCCATCTTTACACTATTCACAACAAAACTAGCCTTTATTGTCATTGTAAAATAGGAACCTCATCACAAAAAGGACATTTCTTTTCTTTTTTCTTATAGTTTGTCTTTTGCAAATAGGTTTCACAATATTCATCCATTCTAGAGATTAACCTACCATCTCTAGGTTTCCACTTTGCACCCATGCATGGAACTTGTTGAATGTGTATAAATGTTTATAGAAAAATACATATTAAATATTTGGACCAAACAAAAAAAAAAGATATTAGTAATATATGTGACTTGATAATTTTGTATTACTAGGTTCTAGCTAGTTGTAGTTAATAACTAATACATCTATATTAAAAAAGTTATATATATATATATATAATGTTTTATGTATGGGTAGTATTATGATTAGTCTAGTTGCTAATTAGTACAAAATTAAATAATTAATCATAAGGGTCAATAGGGGTACATTATGTTTCATGCATTGCTGGCTTTGCCTGTTGCTTTCTATCATTTCAAGTAATGCTCTTTTCATGCAATCTTCTCTATCATTTTAAACAAAATTAACTAACCACTTCATTGTACTTTCACTTATTTCTTTTTAAAATGATTTCATGTTTATAAAATACTAAACTCACGGAAAAAGACTTTAGTTTGATTCAGTAAAGCTCCATAGAATCATAAGAATGATTTCTTTGTATGTTTTAAAAATTAATGTAATATCGAAGCAGCTTCTAATTCTTTCTTTTATTACAAATATTTTGTTAGAAATAGAAAAACATTACTTATATAATTAGTCTCAAATTCAAAGTATTTGATACAGAATCCGACATACATAATCAGTTGGTCGCACGAGCACAATATTCGTACCTCTTTAGTAGGTTTTGTTTTACCAAAACTTCTGAGATTTGTTAAAATAAGTAAACCTTCCTAAGCTTTTTTTGTTATTTGAAATAATAACTCTATATATAATCATATAATAATCAAATACTAATCAAATAGTATGTTTAAAATAACACAAAGTTATGATTTATATGTTTTTTTAAAAAAAATCTGTGATGTAGGTTATCCAAATCGTCAATCATTCCAAAAAATAATTGTGTTGACTAAAAATTAAATTAAAAATTACCATAATCAAAAACATTGGTTTACTTTCATTCTTTTCTTCTATACATTAATCAAGCACGATGTCAGTTGTATATATATACAACAACGAATGTAGAATATTGATTATATTAAAACCAAAAAAAAAAAATTGATTATTTATCAACTCTATCTACTTTTAGTAAATATTAACGTCAACATCAAAATCAACAATACTTGAGGTAAACTTCATAAATACTTTCATGTCGTGATAGATAAAAATGAAATTTGAAACATATACTTTCAATCGCCGTAGAAGTTGGTGAGAAAATTACTTGTAAGATTTCTTACAACTGTGTTTCGCATTTAATATATCTTCATCTCTATAAAAAAAATTAAGAAATAATTATACAAAAATCGGTCTTTACTAAACGGATAAAGAGGAATACCAAAAATGTTAATGACTTTTTATTTTGATTTTCTATAAATGAAACAGACTGTAAACGTACAAGTTTCATAAAACCAAGTAAACTCATTTAATTATTTAAGTATATTTTTGAAAATATAAACATATAATCACAAGTGTTGCACTAAAAGAGTAGAAATACTGTAGAGTATTCAAATTATTACACTTTATATACATCAATTTTGTAACAAGTGAATAGTCTATCAATAACACTGTATAGAGTATTCCAAATACTGTCGAAAACGTAATCATAATAAAATGTACAAAAACTATATGACAAAATAAAACTAAAATGTATATAAAATATGAGAGGAATAAACTTTTTTGTAAATTTGGTCCCATATAGTAAAAGACTTAAACAAAAAAATATATATCTAAAAACAATTAATATATGCGTGATTCAACGGTGCTCTCTTTAATTTCTCACATGAGTTTTGCACACTATCTCTCTCTCTCTCTCTTGATATTTTTTTATTTTCGAATATTTTGATCCCAAAAAAGTTGATCAAAGATCTTACGCAAATTAAAGCAAAACAGGAAAATTTAATGGAAAAGACAAAAAGGTGAATGTGTTGGTAAATAAAGTTAAAAATGTACGAACACAAAAATTGTATTTATTTCACAACAATGGGTTTGAAGAATAGTTTGAGTCTGTTTAAATCAATTTACTACTTTCAGTTTTATATTTCTGCAACTTCTAGAATAATTTTGATTCTTCAAGGACACTGTCCTCACCAATCATACCTTCATGTTCTTCTCTTAAGTATCTCATCAACTCATAAACATATTTATTCTTCAAAATGAGTTTTGAATGAAACATTGGAAATTCAAAAACTGACTGCAAGTTCTTACAACTTATATATACTTTAAAAAGTAATCACAATTTTAGGGAGAGAGCCAAAAAATTAAGTAGCAGTAACGAAATTAGGGTGGTTTAGGCTTGATATTGAATATCTAAAGATTCAAATGTTCAATTCGTTTGGGGAGGAAGATTTCAATGCAAGAGGTTTTGGTTTTCTGTAAAGATTATAAAGAATAATACGGGATTTCTACAGTTCAGAATTGATAGTTTTTTTTTTGTTATTAATAATTAAGTCGACAAAATATGATTTATAGTTTAAATATTCTAATTGAGTTATGATGAGATTTGAATTTATCATCTAATATCAAATTAGATCAGAGACAAATCAATTGGATACTTAGATTTTGAGAATATAAAATATTTTCATCTAACAAAAAAAAGAACTAAAATACTGAAATCTTAGTAATAAATTCTCTATAAAGTCGTCGTAGAAAGATTTGACAAGGCGAACCAATTGACAAGAATGAAGTAGCGTCAATCGACCATTCTATATATAAATTTATTTTATTGGGATTTGTTTTCTGCAACATTTTCTTGTAAGCAATCCTTTTTAATGCTTTGTGTTCTGCACTGTGCTTTGTCATTGGCTCGGGACTTACATTTTCATCTCTATTTTTATACATTTTATTGTTGTCTTCATGTGTATTGAATGCTAATGCTATTGTTGTGTCTGACTACAACTCAACTCGACTTGCTCATGAATATGAACATTTATCATCTTAAATTTATATTCACATAAAGAAGACAAAAAATGGTATACATATTTCTGTTAAAGGAGAAAATAGTGCGTATATATATATATAATAATTTGTGTACTATCAAACCATTTTAATAGTACATAAATCTTTTAATATAACATTTACAGAAACGTTATAGTGGAGAAAGCCAAAATTAGATTTGGATTTTAGTAAATCATATATTGAAAATAACTATTCGTATCCCGGTTCTACAGAAACAAATCCAAAAAGTTGACCACAATGATAATAATTATAAAAAGTAAATAACTTCAATATTAGTAATTTTGACTAAAAAAGATTTTAACCTATGAATAGACTTTATACTAAATAAGTAACTTAACTTTAGCAGTTACAAATCTAACATTAAATAAATAATTAATAAAGAAATACATAAAATCTAGGCTCCGATTGACAATTGCTTTCGTTGCTTTGTAAAACAAAAATCTTTGTAATAGATTTAGTTTAAACCAATCATATTTAAATTTGATTTTTATAATTGGTTCGGATTAAATCTTTTACAAGGATTTTTGCTTTACAAATCATCAATGAAAGCAATTGCCAATAGGGCCTCTAATTTATCATTTAAACCCTTATATTTTAAACTATATTATGGAAAGTGTTTTTAGTAAGTGGTGAATGTAACCTCTGCTACATTCTCCACCCGAATTCGCCTACATGTTTCAAAGATATTAATTATAAATTTATGTTTAAACCTAAAAAAATTGAACATATTTGTTTAAGTATATTTTACTAATGAAACTGGAAAAACCACTCAGGTGGATGCATCAGCTAGACCACTAATATTAACTATATGATTTATAATAGAGAAAAAAACACCAAAACTAACTCTATAATCTCGTAAAATTTTATATGTATTAGAGAAAATCTATTTAAACATTATATTTCGAATATCTACATAGGTTTTGAATGGAATATGGGAGAAAAGCAGTTCTCCTGTAAATAAGGATCATCTTCATTTTAGTTCTCATTCACATACCATTTTAGCAGGATAAAAAAGTAATAAAATAATAATGATCTGCAAGCAGATCATGATACAGAGAAAAAAAAGATATGCATTTTTTCATGTCTCACGCCCCCATCTGCATTCTTTTTTTTTTTACTTTTTCCTTTTTTATTTACTTATTTAATATAGATAAAAATACATTTTCTATATCATTTCTTTTAAAATATTATTATTTGGTAATTAAAACAACTACCATAAATCAAACATGTGTCCATATATACAAGTCAAATATTATTATCCGGATCTCAATTTATATCCACATATTTGTAATTTCTATCCTAGTTATTTTTTAAGTTACAATAACTATGATAAATCACATATAAAATTGAGAAATCAAGAAATTAAACTATTTCAATAAAATAAAATTTCATTTATTTTAATAAAATAAAACTTTAATTATCTTTACAAAATAATACTTTACTTTTTGTTTGATTATTTTACCAACAAAATAGTTTATTTCTCAATACTCATCATCATATGTGTAAATAAATTAATATTAATTTTATCAAAACTATAAAATTAACATAGTTAAATACTCAAATTAGGCATGAGCAATTAGTTATGTTTGGGTTTGGTTCGATAAGTTCGGATTCGGAAAATTTGTAATTCCCAAAAACATAGCCGAGTAGTAAATAATATATATTCGGTTTGGTTCGGTTTCAATTTCGACTTTAGTCTTTTTTAAAAAAAATAAAATAATTATATTTATCACCAAATTATATTTGTATTAAGTTTTTAACAATAATGTAAAAAAGTCTTATAATAAAATAATAAAATAAAATATGTTATGCTTGATCTGCATGATCTGTATGTGTTCTGCATGATCTACATAACCTATATTTTTTTTATCTGCATTCTCCATTCGAAACCATAGTCTACCACAAGTTCTATGATGTGTATACATTTTAGCATATTCCACAGCTCTAATATAGTACATTTTGCATCCATATTCATAGCATATTCATCATTTTAGAGCTCTTTTTGGTTCATTTGCATTGTCTGCACTTGCATCGCATACATTGTGCATTTTGGAGTTTTTATCAAGAGCTTTTGGACGCATTGGGGGCGAGATCATGCAAGAGGTGAGCAAGGATGGACGATTGGCCAAGATTGTGGGATGACTCAGCCTAAATACCCGAGTCACATGGCCGAGTCAAGAGGATTTGCTAGAGCTATGNGAGTCAAGAGGATTTGCCAGACCTATGGTGGACTCGGCCTAGATACACGTGTCAGGTGGCAGAGTCAAGAAGAATGTGCTACAATTGATGGTGGACTCGGCCTAAATACAAGATTCATGTGGCTGAGTCATAGTAATTTGTCTTGAGGAACCAATTGGAGCTGAGTATGAAAGGAGGATTGATGAATTGGCAGCTGAATCACATATTTTTTTATCTGACTCACCCACGGAGGCCGAGTCACATGGCCAAGTCGGATGAACTTTATGTTTTTATTGACTTTGACTCTTTAGGGTTTTTGTTATTAAGGGTATAAATACCCCTTTTTGCATTCAAAAATGATGATCCACGTTTTTATGCCTCTTTTGTGTTAGAACTGATTTTCATTCTCTCCTCTGTAATTTCCAGATCAAAACTCTTTCCTTTTCAGTTTGTGAATGCAATTTCAGTTTCCAAATCAATCTTGTTTATCTTTGTCTTGCTTTATGATTATGTTGTTCGTTTTATTTTCTCTGTTTTTGTCTTTGTTTATGAATTTTGAGTAGATTTCTAGGGTTCTTGAGGATATGTTAGATTAGTGAGGAATCCTTAGTCTCCTGGATGCTTAAGCCTAGTTTTACGTAGATTTCTTTTGTTTTAGTGTTCTTAATGTTAATTTCTCTTTGATCAATTGAGATTAGATTATGGGATTTCCGCACCCAGAAGGTGTTTGATGAAATTCCCGAACCAACTAATTTCAGAGATTTGCATATCTAGCCTAAGAGATTAGTTGTCTAGAGTTATTGGCTTTAGTAAGTTGTTTCGTCATGCCTTCTTGATTGTAATTCGCTAATGAGAATTAGGTCTGATTGTAGTCTGGTTGAGATTGTTTGCCATGAGAATGGATTCATTTACTTGTGAACTTGCTGTCTAGAGATCACCTCTGTTTGAGTTTTGTTAGGCATCTTTGGTAGATTAAGGAGCTTCACTGATCTATGATTCACATCCTTGAGACCTGCTTATCTTGCTGATTTACTTTTGCTCTTTAGTACTTTGTATCGTTTGGTTTCGGTTCTCCTTATTGGTATTTGATTCTAGTTCTGTATTTCTTATTCCTATTTGCTTTGGTTGTTTGTTAGTTTATTTGCTCAATAGGTAAAATCAATATCTAAATTGACTTAAATTTGATAAATTGAATCGCATCCTAATTGCTAATTGTTCTCCCATTAAATTGACCATTTATGTATTGCAATAATAATGCATTAGGATATTTGAGATATTAAAATGATTTTATCATTCTACTTCCGTCAACAACATCCATAAAAATGCATCGATTTAATATGATGTGCTAGAAGACTTGTTGTCGTCTCCACAAAACTTTAATTAATACAAGCTCCATTAGAAAGAAAAAAAAAAAACGTTAACATTTTTTTTTTAACATATATATTTTATTAACTTTGAAACATAAAAAGAGGGCAAATTGTTTACAAATAAACAATTTTAAAAATAAATGTTAACATTTAAAAAAAACTAGAAAAAAGAGGTTGACAAAATAATAATTTTACAAAAGAAATTAAATTAAATAAACACATGACCTGACCCACCAGTCTTCCTCTCTTCCCCTTATATCATTCCCTCCAACTCTTTCCATTAATTCACTAACCAAACAAAAACAAAAACAAAAAAAATGGGGAAGAAGAAGATGAAGCTCTCTTCTCTCTTCAGAGGCGGACCTGGTGGATTACTCGCTGTTCCTCTTTGTTATAACAATGCTAAAACTCTTTCGTTCCGAGTCGGTGACGATATGATCAAAACCGTGAACTCTGTTTTCTACGACCATAACAACAACTACAATGGTGGTGGTGATGTATTGGAAGCTGAAACTCCTCAATCATGGTTTACTAATTCTTCCGAAACTGCGAGTCATTCTACTGAGTCTGATCATGACCTTGACGCGGAATCTCTTGAGATGGTGGTTCGTGGTGTTGTTAGATCGGAGAGATTATTCTTCGATCCAGGAGTTACGAGTTCGATTTTGGAAGAAATTGATTCGAAATCGAAATCGAATACGGAGTTTGATTTGAAATTGAAAAAACAAGAGGATCGAGATTGTAGTACAACGCCGCCGATTGAAGAAATTAGTGTTGCGGTGGCGATGGAATCGGAAGATCCGTATGGTGATTTTAAACGATCGATGGAAGAAATGGTGATGAGTCATGGTGAGTTAGCTAAGGATTGGCAAAGCTTAGAATCAATGCTCGCTTGGTATTTGAAGATGAATGGGAAGAGAAGTCATGGAGTAATCGTGAGTGCTTTCGTCGATCTTCTCTCTGGACTTTCTGATTCCGGTGCCGGAGTATCTTCAGCTTCTGTATCGGATTCTGCTCGTTATTCCACCGCCGTTTCATCTTTGCCGTCGTCGCCGGTTTATTCGTTTCAGACGGAGATTGAAGAAGAAAAGAGACGAAGCTGTTAAGATTCAGTTTTATTTTTAATTAATTTTTAATTACGCTTAACCTTTTTGGATTATGTAAAAAGTAATTAGTGGTTAGAGAGAAAAATAATAAATATATAATTTTAGAGCCATTATTGTTGAATTATGTACTAGTAAACATTGCATGAAACTCAGCAAACTCATTTCAGAGAAACTTTATGATTTTTTATTTGTTTTTATTTATTTACATATACAGTTGGTCCTATTATTTTACTTTTTTGTACTATATTGTCAGAACTCAAGTGTTACCTTTTAAATTTGTAAATTTATTGTACTAATCTTAAAGTTCAAAATTATATAGTGGTAATGTATTTTTTAGATTTTTTTGTTGAATGATATTTCAATATTGAAAAGGTGGATAATAGCTACCAAGAAGAATCATATGACTTCTCTTAGTATACAAAAATAAAAACCAATATATTAAATTCAGAGTTTACTATATTCTAGTTTTTCAAACAACAAATTTGAAAAATGAAGTAAATTTGTAATAAATTTGAATTTTTTTGTCTCGAGTTATGGTTTAGTAGTTTATAACATTAAAGATTCGATTGCTCCATTCTATCTAAAGTCTTTTCGATAACAAAATTGGAGATTTCGCGTATCATACATTTTTAACAACATAACGTAATATGTAATTTACATTTAATTTGACACTTAAAAAGTATCATTACGTTAGAGATCTATATATTGTTATTCATGTTGGAGAGTCATGAATATCGTGAAAATGAACATAATAAATATATTCCTAAATTGAGTAGAAATACAAATGTGATGAGATTTCAAAGGGAATTGAATAAACGAAGGTGCATTAAAAGAGAATGTTGGTATAGTAAATGATGAAAATGAAATGTAACAAAAGAGATTTGTAATTTGTATATTTGTAATGTTGAATGAAGAGAGTAACATGAAATGAGCAATGTTGGTGGTGTGGTCAGTGGTCACATACAAACACAACACACAGACCCTGTGAGTCCTAACATCAGAGACCTACTTACTTCTCTCTTATCTCTTTTCATTTATTGTTCATTTATTTTTGTTACCAACCTACACGACGACGACGTTTAATATTTTTTTGTTTTTGTCTTTTCTTTTTTTATTATTTTCACAAAATTGATTATACATTTACATATATTTATAGGGGCCCAAACACATGACATATATGAATCTAATATAAACATATTACGTTAAGAACGAGACAAAACGATACACATATAGATTTGGCCCATTTGAGGAAGGTTCTTCAATCCGGTCCCACATCGGTTTAATTTAATTTAGGAGAAATCAACCCAAAACCTTAACCGAAACACTTCGGTTTAGTTTGATTCGACTACACAAAACAATCACATTTCATTAGATCTTCTTCTCTTTTCAATAGTTTTATTGAGACGTCATATAGTCAGTTAATTTTCAGTTCAGTTTTGATTGTTACTGTTGAGAGTACGTGGATTTTATTATCGTTGGTTCAGTTTCCTGATACTTATTTTTGATGTACACTCATTCGCTGTAGAAATTTTTTGATTATGTCTATAGAATCTTAGTTAAAATTTTCTCAAAATTCATTTAAAAAAATATCTTGTTTGAACTTTAGTTTCATTGATATTTTCGGAAATATCTTTATCTTCCGCCGACTTTATGTTTCCGAATGATATATTCTTTTAGTATGATTCAAGTGAAAAATAATAATTTCGTTACTGCTTTGGATTTCATAATTTGAGCGTACCAGACTTAAAACCAACAACACCTGAACAGATTACAAATATGAAAACTAAACCGGAACCAAACCGATTAAGGAGTTCCTTAAATTCAACAAGTGTTTATGAAAAGAACCTAGATCCACTACAATAAAATATGTGTTTTCCTGTTTTTTTGGTTCCTTGTGTATTTGCTTCATTCACTTCGGGCTAGGATGATCTTTACCAAAACCCATCATGGCATGAGTCGCTAACATCAAGCCTCTTCGACCCATCTCCATAGCTCGACCAACTAACGGAAAACTAACAGTTTCTCTGTTCCTCAATGGTTTCTTGTCCCACCTTATTCACAGAATTCATCAAGAAGTTAATGCAATGCACTAATACAAGAAGAAGCTGTGCAAAATTAGCAGCTGTGAGACAAAATGTGATGCAGATTGTTAGAGAATTATTACCAGTCTTCATGTCGGACAATCTTTCCGTTTTCAACGTAGAGTTTGATAAGAGAGATCATATCTATGTTTCTTCCCATGAGCTTGTAATGTTGTTTGTTGTCAATTAGTATCTGTTTTTCCATAAGTTGTTTCTGTTAGATAATGAAAGTAACACTAAGATCAATGTCATAGAGTTAACGAAGATTCTAACCTCTTTCTTCCCTGGGCCGATTTGACTCTCCTGAATATGATATTCAACTATCTTTGATTCACTAAACAGCTGTAAGGAAAACATAATGTCAGATTGGAGACTTTAAAATAGTTTGTTTGATTCATCATTAAGTGAGGGAATGAGACCTTAGCGAGTGAATAGAAAGCTGATTTGATTTGCTTCACCCTGAGAAAAATGGCAAAAACTGATTGATAAGTCATAAATCTCTGAAAATGTAAGCAAGAACATAGTTGGAAGTTTACATACCCTTGAGCATGCGTTAAAGGGTCTTCAAATGTAGCATTTGGTGCATATATGTCGAAGTCACTGGCTTTTGCACATGACCCATACCTAAAACAAATACCATTATGAGTGAAACTACAAACTCAAATCTATAGATACCATGTGTGTGATTAGACAAAACAAACTAGTGATCTGCCATATATTGATCAAGAGACTTGGGATGTAAGTAACAATTAGGGGTAAGTAAGCACAGAGATTACACATATTTCTCTCTTTTGCTACATAATTCATTCAATCGCATCGATGATAAGCTTATGAAATCTCCTGAGGATAATTCAGGTTACCAAACTAAATCGAAGGAAACGTAATGAACAATGGATACTTAAAACTATCATAAATCAAATCAAATCAATGCCAAAATTGAATCTCAAACCTAATGTTCCTTTAAAATTCCGTAAGAGTTAAAAGAGAAAAATCAAAGGGCTCACAAGTTGAGGATATGAGGCATGATTCTATCAGCAAATCGCTTCAATTCGCAAGCTCCTTTGCCTTCGCATTCCCAAACGGGATCCATCGATATCGATTCAGTTTCATCTAATAGAAACCAAAAAAATAAATAAGAATCATAAAATCACCAGAAAACGAAGAAGAAGATGAAGAGCCTTCATCGACAACTATCCATGATTAGATCGTACAGGAAAATTTAAAAAAATTATAGGATTCAGTGAACGCAACCTGGATTGGGTGTATTGTGTTTCCCCATGAATGTTGAAGAGATTTTCCTGGAAAAAAATTGTCGAAGAAGCGATTGGAGAGAAGAAAGAATGGAAAAGGAAATTGAAGCGAGGGAAAAGGACTGATATTAGCGAATGGTTTATTAGCGTCCACGTGGCATAATCATCTCCATTCAAATGTGTCCCGTTTTTTGATTTTCAAAACATTACTTTTTCTCCAAGTTCTTGGGTTTACTTTCCATATTTTGCAACTTTGTTTTGAAATGTCTTTATTTTGACATTTCAATGCTAATCTAATTGACTATCTGTTATATTAATATATATTTTTCATTTTCATGCACTTATAATAACCAACCATGCTCCATTAAGCACCAAATCTCAACTTTGCGTAAACCAAACGTGTTTTCCATATTCATTACTTCAAAGTTTGAATCACAGCTGTTTTCTCTTGGTTATGTTTTAATCACAGCTGCTTTATTGGTCAATTCTATTTATTAAATTTAATTTATTGACTCAATATTGAAAATGGCAAAAAGAGAGCTTTGGTTTAATTTAAATTATCTGATTTATTCAACATGCATACCAATTCTCGTTTTCTATTATGGTAAGCAAAGTTCATAAGGCAATGTCTTTTACAATTCCACATACTAATCACACAAATTCAACCAGATTAATTACATTAAACATATACACATATACTATATATAGTAATTACCAATTAAAATATTTTTGTATGAAAAATTATCTTTGATCAAATGATTCAGTGACATTTTCATTGTTTTTCATTCAAGTTTAATTCTACAAAATCATTTTTACTTTACGTAATATTGGATCTAGGCCTGATTGGTTATTGCTTCAAAGATTAATACTATATTCTTGAACCATAAAACTAATTCAATCATACTTGATATTAATTTTTACCACTCGAAAGCTAATTTTTAATTCATGATTTTTTTTTTGGGTTATGCCAAAAATTTAGAATCCAAATTTATACATTTTGTAAAAAAAATTATGCAGTAAGAAAAAATACTTACCCGTATTGAAAAAATCTTAAAGTTATACAAGTTTAGATGAATTGAACTATAAAATAGATTTTGTCGATCCAACAAAAATAACTTATGTCTTCTTAACTCTCTCATTTACAATTGATTCTTCTCGAATCTTCCACATTAATAATAAATGTTGAAAGCCAAAAAATCAGATAAAATATCATAATCAATGTGAAACACAAACAAAATTATTTATTTATATATATAAAAGGATGAATAAAGTACGGATGGGTTAGTAAATCAGAGTCTTGACCAAAAACGGGCCCAAATGAGTCGTCCGTACGCCTCCTTCTCCACCCAATTGGGGCTTTCCTTATTCTCTAACATTAAGCTTCTTCAATTCTCCCTTTTGTAAACTTTATTTCTGATTGATAAAACAAGAGAATCAATTCTTCCACTTTTTTTTTACTTTTTCTCAACTTGCAACGAGTGCAAGAGGAAGAGAACGATCGCTGATTCTCTTTGTTTACACTCGCATTGCTTCTCTTTCACTCTCTTCGCCGGAATTTGTTGTCTTTAGAGGTAAATAAAAAACTTTCGACGATGATTGAAGAGTTTTAATACTTCGTCTGTTTATTTGTTATGAATGTGTCTGTTTGATGTTTGATTTCAGACCCTTTTAGATGTTGAGGGTTTTTCCTTCGTTTAAGGTTTCTGTTGAGATTTCGTGGGTTTTCACTTGAATGTAGTTTTGTATTAAGGTTTAATTTTGGCTTTTGGTGACTGTTTCATTGATTTGATGATGTTTTTAGACCTAATTTGTTTTTTGTTTTTCTTTTTGTCGTGTGGGGTAATACAAAGAATGGCTGTCGGATCTGTATGTTGTTTCACAAACCTTTTTTTCTTAACTTATATACAGATTTTTTTTTTCTTGGATTGAGGTTTCTGTTTGATAGCTGAGAAAATATCAATTAGCTTGAGATTGCTTAGTGATATAGAGTTTCTTTAAGTTGATGATAATAGAAGCAGCTTGTTTACTATTATCTGAATTTTTGATTTTTGGATTTCTTAGGAAAATCTGTGAAGGAAATCTCATTGTTTTGATCATGTCAAGGCCTGCTCAGCTTCCTCCTCGTTGTCCAATTCCAAAGAAACTGTCTTTGAATCCAGTTGCAGATACATATTACTCTTCTTCCTCACCCATTGAATCATACATTGGCCAATTCAAGTCTTCTACTCAAGATTCCAAGCTCGAGGATCAACCAGCTTGGCTTGATGAGTTGCTTGGTGAGAATGCAGGTGGGAAGCTCACTACTGAAGGAGGTCCTTTGCGTCGGTCAGCTAGTGACTCAGTTGTGCTTTTGGGAGACATTTCAGCTAACTTTTCGGGTTTTAATCAAAGTGAAGATGAAGAAAGTTTGAATTCTGAACCTTGTGGGGAGTTGGAGGCAGCTTGTGTATATGGTCCCAACTCACCAAGAGGAAAGAACAACTCAAGCTTCTCTAACAACCCTATTGCTTCTGCCTTTTCGGATTATGGTTCTCAGAAATCACCTCAGAACTTTGATGATACTGTGAAAGGGTTTAACTGTTCACCCCTGGCTGAGAATCAGTGTGGTTCAATGAGCATTCCAAATGCAAAAAGGTGCGAGAACATTAAGCTTTTACGGCAATATTATTTAGCATTGTTAATTTATTGTAGAGAAATTTGTGTGTCCACAAAAGTGCTCTTAGATGATCCAGTTTGGTGCTTGTACATTATCTTCTTGTGCCATACGTTGATCTGTTATTGCTTTCTCTATCTTTACTCTGCCAGGAACCCGGGACAGCGTTCAAGAGTTCGTAAGCTCCAGTACATTGCTGAACTTGAAAGGACAGTAGCCATGTTGCAGGTAAAGATTCCATTCAAGTTTGTGCGCTTACTTAAACCCAATCGGGGTCTGTGGATCATACAGTTGCATGTATAAAATAACATGCTGTATGTTAGAACTGTGTAGTTGGATGATCGAGTTATTGGTGTTATAACATAGTTAGATGCACATAACACAAATACCTAGCACATTGTATTGCTAGTAACCAATATCAATCTTGTTTTGCAGACAGTGGAAGCGGATTTATCAGTGAGAGTGGCTTCGCTTCTGCAGACACGTGTAACACTATCCCTTGAGAATAGCCAGTTGAAGCAGCAGATGGCGATACTAAAACAGGACAAGCTCATAAGAGAAGGTATATAAATAGAATATTTCATGGCATTAAAGGAGTCTGAATTACAGATTGAACTCAATGGACTGATTTTTGTACCATAATATTCTCGGTAGGTGAATATCAGTTACTGAAGAGGGAAGCTCAAAGCTTGAAATGTGGATTGGGACACGTAGGGAGCAATAACAACAATAACAGGCTGGTCAGGTCATATTCTGCTGGTTCAAGTGTAGCTCCAAGGACAGCTTCGCGCCATTTTGACTGGAACCAGCTAGATCTGACCAAACTTAATCTCAACTAAAGACAAAACCTTCCCTTCACAAGAATAAGTAGCTTAAGGGACTTCAGGAGTCATAACAGTTCTGTGTGAGAAAATGACAATTCCACGTTCGAGTTGTATAAATATGATTTAGAGTAAAAAGTCGCCCATTTTCTGTGTCGAAAGCAGGAGACATTGTCTGTTTTAGAAGGTTCTGATTTAGGGATTCTAGTGGAAACAAGTTAACGGTTCTGATGTTGTAGCTCATAGTGGTTGCTTTTGGACGAGTATCCTACTTTTTTGATTGCTGTTCAAAAAGCTATTAATGTGATGAGAATGTTGGGATTCTAAAATTTCCCTATGCAATAGAATGTTGGGATTCTAAAATTTCCCTATGCAAAAAATTCCAATAAAGATCAAATAGAGGATTCAAGGTTGCTGAAACTGATATGCACATCGTAACAAGGACTTAAAAGCTTAGTAGCAATCACATGAATTTTTATGGACAGAGAAGCGCAAAAACAGAATTTATCCCCGAAGTGAAGCATGTGGTACTGCCGGTAATCCCCATTCATCCTCAGCCTGTTCATTATCACAACATCATAAATCTTCCATCAGCCATACATAGAAACTTTCAGACATTCAACATGATATGTACAGATTATCATTCATTTTTGTAATGAAGCAAAGGGCTGATATAAAGACTAGACCAGCCTCTAATAACTACCTCTACAACTTGGATACGTGTGTCTTTAGAGGTTACACATTAGATATTTATCATCTGAATTCTTCAAATTTGATCAAATAACTCTAAAACCCTATAAATGAGTTCAATATGTAGTTTATGCCGGGCAGTGAATAGAATAAAAGAGAAAATAGTTAAAAGAGGAAACTCACTTGATTTCGTCCAGGTGGAACTCGTCCAGGTGGAGCCCCTGTATTCCCTGTTGGTGCTGGGGGTAAGTTCAGTTCGTCATCAAGATCTGATTCCTTATCAGGTTGGAGATAAGAAGGCACTCCGTCTGCTTCTGTCTCATTTCCCATGTCAGCTTCAAGAGCGTCAAGCTCTGCATTCACAAACCATATAAACGTGTAAGAGGAAACACAGGCCATTGTTTCAAGCAGCGTAAAGAAGAGCAGAAAGTGAAATTCTAGAAACGACAGAGAGTACTCCAGAACGCGCAGAAAGAGCTTACCGCCCATGAGGTCATCTTCATCAATATCGTCAGGAACATTGTAGCTCCTACCCAGTGTCTCTTGAATTTCGGAGCTCACATCCATTAAGTCCATCATCTCATCTTGCAAATTCTGTGTTATACAATAGATAATTCATAATCAAAACAGTACCTATGAAGCTTATACAATAGATCCTGAATTAAAACGAAGACACAGTCATAAGAAAACTCTGACATACATCTATATCTTGAATCTTCACGGTTTTCATCATTCCTTTCAACTCCTTGTTTGCAGACTTTAGCGCTGTCATCTGAAAATAAGCCAACGTTTAAGAATTTTTAGTGTATGCAATTTCTATCATACGCCATTGACCCAAGGTTCAGCACCTACTACATTCATGTACATTAAGCTACACATCAAATTTTGTCCCAATGTGATTTCTTCTTAGGAAGGTAACAAGGAAATATATCGATACATACAGTTTGTTGAGCATCTTTGAGGCCTTCAGCAGCAAACGAAACTTGATCAAGGTTGAAAGTCTGATTGTAGAGCATGTCACGTTGGCCTTCATACCTAAGAAATAATGGTTAGAGTTAGTATTCAAGCCATAACCCAAATCCTTTGGAAGAAGCTAGCACTTCACACACAAGATGATAAACACATATGCAGAGACATTCTCACATCTTCTTTTGCTTCAGAACTCTCATAGCCCTAGATTTGATAGCTTCTTGAGCTGGACCAGGTCTTGTCCTTTTAATCTGTTCTTTATATTTGCAGAGTTCAGCATCAAGCCTTTTAACCTTATCTTCCACTGATTCTCCTCTTTTATTGATCTGAAAACATCAAAATTGAAATTCTGGATCAAGTAGAGAATTTTTCAGAGTCAAAACCCCTTCCCATCTAATGAGTTCAGCTAAATCCAAATCCCAACTCTCAAAGCTAAATCACTTAATTAACAAAGCTCAAAGATCGCACATGATAAAACCCAGAAATAAACGGCTATCGAAGAACCCTAAACCCTACAACAATCCCTAATATTTAACAATTTTGGAAACGAGAAGAAGAGATCGAAATTGAGGGAAACAATAAAGAAAACGAATCGAAAAGAGAGAAGTAAAAACCCGATCAGATGCATCCTGAATTGAAGGTGGAGGCTCTTTGTTATTCTTCGCACCAAATATTCTTTTCATCTTCTCTTACGACTAGTCCGACAACAAGAAATCTTCCCAAAATTCAGACAAAACTGAATACTTCTCCCAAAACAAAGACGAGCTCGAAATTTGATGTTGGACAAGTTTTGCCTTACGTCGAATCCATCCCTGTATTTATTTCCTCAACTATTCTCTCTCTTTTATTTATTTATTTTATTTTATTTAATCTCTGTTGGTTTGGATTTTACTTGGTTTGGTCTGGTTTGGTTTGCTTACAAGACATAACTGTTTGTTCAAACCAGAACCAAAAAACCAAACCAAACCGAACCAAAAACAGGTATTCGTTCCAACTTCAATTCGTGGCAAATAATTGTTTGGTTCCGGTATTTTGATATGTTTGGTTTTTTGGTTAGACTTAGTATTTACCAAGAACCAAATAGGAACCGAAATTGATTTGTACTAATTAATTATACTACTCATTGTTCGATTCTTTGGTTACTTCGTTATTGTGGTTACTATTGTAATAATAATTTCGGTTTTTTGGTTAAGTAACCATTTAAAACTAAATTGATTGAGAACCAAAACAATATCGGAATAGAAATCTAGGAGAACCGAACCAAATTATAGCTAGTACATATATGGTTATCATATTTTAAAAACCGAAAGAGCCAACCTAAACCGAACTAAAAAATTGGCCCAGGACTACTTGAGAGGTGAAGCAAGTAGTGTTTGTTTCTATATTTGTTAAAAATGAGGTGTGTAAACAGAAATCCATATAATTCTAAGAACTGATGAGAGATTAATTACTGATTTTATTTAATAATCATAACTATGGTAAACTTCTTTCATACATTATTGTAGAAAGAGAAGAAAAAGAGTCTTATCTCCAAAGAAGTTAAAGTTACTATGAACATCAACTTAGCCAGAAGAAAACAGAAAAAGGGGTTGGTTATGAAGTTATAAACATCAAAATTCACACAAAAGGAGACTCCTTTTCTCTCTATACACTTATATCAAACTTCAACTCCCAAAAGCTCAGCCATTTCACAGCCAAATCCACCACTATTGCTGAATTGGCTAGCCAATGCCCAAGCTACATTCACGGACACAGTAGCTTCAGACACACTTTCTTCGGTTGCAGAGGATTCATACAGATTGAGTTGAGGACGATGAAGTTGTTTGGTGTAGTGAAGCTCGATTTGAAGACGGTGATGCAAAGATGACACCAGTCCTTTCTTCATATCAGCTTTGACTTGCTGTATTGGAATTGCAGCAAGAAAGCTCTTTATATACTCTCTACATGACTCTTTACCTCTACTCACTAATACTTCTTGTTGTTCATCTGATTCTTTCGATATTTCCGGTTGCTCAGACTTGTTCTTACCAGTTGCTTTCTGGTTT
Organism: Lepidium africanum; assembly: GCA_900406405.1. Lineage (NCBI taxonomy): Eukaryota > Viridiplantae > Streptophyta > Magnoliopsida > Brassicales > Brassicaceae > Lepidium > Lepidium africanum. The sequence goes on from OVAX01002329.1 coordinate 23,456, forward strand.
CCTGTGTCAGCTTTGTTGTCCTTAACGGATGGTAATCTTTGGATCTCTGCGTCTTTGTCAAATTTCAAAACATAAGCTTGGTTGCAACCCTCATAGAGCCTCTCTCCAAGCGTGTCTATGATGTAATAAGCATCATGGTCCACAAGGAGAACGAAGAAATGATCATTCCAGCTTACAATGTAAATGACTGGTTCCCTTGCTGACTCTTCTGGTTCTTGTCTCATGATCTCTTCCCAGATGCTGTCAAACGACATTACACCTTTGAGAAAATCTAGATTTGCGTCTTCTTTTCCTACTTCTTCTTCCTCGGATTTTTCTGGATGGAAAAACCCAATGAATGATTTCTCAGGGACTACACATATTGGTCTGATTTTCGCCTGGAGAACCGTCTCAAGATCAAAATGTTTGTCTGGAAACCTTTCCCGGTATTCCTCGTTTTCGCAAAGATTTCTCCATTCACATGATCCTTCTCTGATAAGGCTGTCGAACTCTGACCTTGTTGGGATTATGTTGGTGTTGGATCCTAACCAATGTGCCATCACTGCAACTAAGGCTGTGCAGGCACTTTCTCCAGCAGCTCTCTCACTTCTCTGATCAATTGATGCAAGAAACACTCGAGTCGTGAGTTTCATCAGTCCATCACGGCTTATAATTTCTTTGGTTTCCCAGCTACCAACAATGAAATCATCATCTCCAAACTGGGATAATGGTTTCACGATTAAACCATCAGACCTATACAACTGCAAGATAATCAATCCAGAGTTAAGAATCAATACATTATAAAAACTGAAAACTATAAACAAATGTAGTCAATGTGTATACCTCAGAGTTAGACTCATCGGAGGAACTTAGTTGTCTGCGGTCAAAATCAATATCATCACCACCTTCTTCAAGACAATCCTTCTTAAGAAGAGGTTCACCTTTCTGTTTAAAAGATCTAAAACTGAGCTTTCTCTTCTTCCAAGATAACATTCTCTTCTTAGACATTTGTCCATTCCCCTGCTCCAAGTTTACAACATCATTTGAAACTTCCTTACCGCAATGCCCGGTCTCTGCTAGTGGACTGCGGTTGCTGTAATATATCAAGTCCTCATCTTCGGGGTTTGTGTTAGCATGAAACGAGCCTCTAGCCCAGTTAGCATAACGAAGTGTTTTGTAGTTAACCGGATCAGCTACGCCACTTTCATTCTCTTTGTTCTCTTCTGATTCATCCGCATCATCAACTTCATCAAGAGAATCTGTATCAAAAGGATCAGTAGACTCAGAATCAAGATTTCTCTCTGGACTTTTGCCTTCACTTCCATTTCCACTGCTCCCATCTTTCTCATCCTCCTTTTCTGATGCCTGGGGAATAGACATGCAATGGTTGAAGGTTTTCATCTTTCTCAGGCCTACTTTTACAACAGACTCAGTTTTCTCAGCCTCTGCAGAAAGAGGAGACCATAGAACAGGAAGAGCAGATCTCTGTCTTTCAGGCAATGATTCTTTAGGAGAAAACTGAAGTGATATCTGCAATATAAAGTTAACACTTGCGGTTAGAGATATGAAACAGCTATGAATTCAAACAACTATCTAATAAGGAGATGTCACTAACGCACATGAAGACATGGACTTCGCACAGATGATGATGATGAAGAGCCACAGATCTTTAGAGGCACTTTGACTTGAACATCATCTTCTTTCATCAATGAAAAGAATTCTGCAATGTTCAGTGATGCTTTTCCAAAGCAACGAAGTTTCTCCTTAGATCCTTGATTCAGTCCCTACAAAACAAGGGATTGAACAAAACCGATTTTCAGTTTAGTATACAAAACAAAACCAAAGAACACAAACCACATCAAATCTTCAAGTCAGGTTCAATTTTACATCAAATCTCCAGGATAAATCAAAATCCCCAATTTTACAATGGGGGTTAAATTACAGAGTCTCTGCTCATTAATAAGTAAAGGTTCAATATTATAAATACCCTAATCATTTCATAAGTCAAACAAATCATAGTCAATGAATTCAAGGAATAGATAAGAGAGATAGAGACTAACATTGAAGACGGTGAAAGATACAAGCCATGGAAGAAACTCTCCTTCCTTATAAACAGAGAATTCACAAACTCTCTTAAACTCTTCGTTCCACTCTACAACACCATCACCACGAAATCCACCTTCTTCAGTGAAATTCCTTACAACAGAACGTTTAAGAGAAACTGATTTAGGTCCTTTCCACTTGATCTCAACCACTGGTCTTTTCCTCTTAGTACAACCTCGTTGATCATTCTCAACATCTCCAGAAAAATCCAAAAAACCATCCATTTTGTGAATAACAACGATCACATCAAATTTCACTGCAAAAAGTGGAGGCCATGGAGGCCACCGCATGATCTGTTTCATGTTTACAACCATGGCTAAGGGTTAAAGAACAAATCACATAAAAGGGTTTTGTAGTGATAATCAGAATTCAACAAAAGGGCATGAAGGATTTGGTGAAAACGGTGTGATTCAGAAGCAGAAAATTTGAAAAATGAAAGAGAGATAGATAGAGAAAGGAGAGAAGAATAAGAGTATAGGAAAGGTATCTCTGTGTTTGGTTCTTTAGAGTCAACCCTTATAGAGAGAAGGACGGCAATATTAAATTGCATATAACAATTTAATAATACAATTTAAAATTAATATTTAAAATTAATTTTAAATGATGATATAAGTTTGACATCAAAAGCTAATTATTTAGTCTAATTTGTTGAATAAAATTCGGAGCAGGTGAGTCAGAGGATATATAGCATACGATTTAGGTGCAATAAGTCTTCTATGTTAAAATATAACATTTGTAATTTTATTTATAATATAAAATTTATATATTTTTCCATTTTTCAAGAGATATTATTAACAAAAACACTGAAACTTTTGATCTTATTTGATTTTTGAAAGAAAACTAAAATTTATAAGTAGTTATTATTTTCTTTTACAAATAAAATTTACAAGAAAATATTTGTAAGATTATCATGTATATAAACAATTAATTTGATAAGATTCGACTTAGAATCAAATCTTTTCAAACTTTTAATATTATTACATGAAGTAAATTTGATTATATAGAATCAAACTTGAACATAAAAATAATAGAGATAACATTTAACTAATTCATTTTTGATACATTCCCGATTATTCGATTTATTATATCTGTATTTAACCAAATTTATATTTGTCTTAATCTAAGTTTGAATTATATAGGATGTTGGTTTTAGGTTATAAATCAAATTTTGTTAATTTATTTGTTAAAAGAAAACAAATTTAAATGATTTAAGAGTATAGACATCACAATGACAAAGATTTAGATCGATATTTATTATTTGAGTAAAACTAGATTTTTATGGCTGTATTCAGTGTTTCATATAGGAGTATAATTGTTTACAGCTATTTAAACCTAGAAAATGTATTACTTACTTTTGAGTCTTTGACTATATATATATATATATTTCAGAAAGAAAGAAAAAAACTTTATCAGTGTGTAAGTTGTGACTGGATTTAGTAATAAATATTTTCCACAATATTCTTTAAATTGTAGCCAGTAACAGGATTCATATCTATAATAGACTCTATCTAGAGACTCTTTAAATCTTGATCACATCTCACAACTCTGACTTTAATTAATATGCATCTCCCACCAATTATTTCTTCTAATAATTTCGACCCATCTTATCTGTCTAATAATTTCTTCTAATAATTTCTTCTTGTTTAATTATAATACTAATTTCATACCTCATTTTTATAGTTTTCTATTCTGAATATGCAACCAACAAAGGAAAAAATGGGTTATTTTTACCTAAAAATCATATGAATTTTTTTTTTGCGTATTATCAAAACACACCAATTATTATGATTGTCTATTTAATACGCAATTAATTTTTAATCTTTTTTTCATGGTCGAATATAAAATTGCTAAAATTTAAAGGCTATTAACTATAATCAAGTACGCATAATTAACAGAAAAAATCATAAATTTATATTATATGTCTAAAACATGTGATTTTGAAATGTTTAACAATCTTTAAATTTTGACAACTTTAAACTTGATCATAAAATAAGGTAAAATTTTGAAATGTTGTGTATCAAACAGGTAATTGTAACCGTTTGTGTATTTTTATGGTATCACAAAAAATTATAGTTTTTAGGTAAAAATAACATAGTTATCGTATTTTTAGGATTTTCTCCCTTTTTTAATGATGGCTCAAGTCAAAGGATCCGAACCTAATTATACATGATTAAAAGAAGTATTTTTATAGTTATTCAATAATTTTTGGGCCAATCCGTGTGAAATTTAAAGTTTTTAATGTTAACTAGGATTATATCCGCGTTATAACGCGGAATTTGACTGTTTTGATTATTTTTTAAAAAGGTATTCATTTACGTTGTTAGACCCGTATTGATATTTTAAAATACTGTTTCGAGATGTTATTTTAGAGGCCACAAAGCCAAACCAAATTGATCCGAATCAGAAGAACCGAAGTTGAAAAAATACTCAAATAATATATGTATCCAAAAAATCAAACTCGAACTTAAACCTGAACCAAATCAAAATCAAAATTCTAGCTTTTTTAGACTTTTTCTATTAGATTTTTAAATTTTGAATTTTTCTATAAAATACCAGAATCTGAAATTGATCTATACCGAACCAAACTCTATCTGAAAAATAAAAATATTTGAATAAGTCTCAAACTAAAATAACCAAAATAGCGAATTAGATGAACCGAACCCGAGAAAATAACAGAATGTGTCTTAAATCTATGTATCCGGAAAATCGAATCCAAACCCGTACTAGAACCAAATCAATAATCGAAGTTTTAACCGATATATTAAGTTAGTTTTTTTCCATTAAATCTTTATTAATTTTGATTTTTTGTATAAAAATCTTTAACATTAATCCTATTTTTAAGGGTTGTTATAAATCTTAGTTTAATTTTATGTTATAATTTATAACACGTCCAAAATGAAAGTATCTTCCGGTTTAAATGAACCAAACTCGAGAAAACAACAAAATGTATCCTAAGTCTATGTATCCTGAAAATCGAATCCAAATCCATACCGGAACCGAATCAATAACTGAATTTTTAACCGCTATATTAAATTAGTTTTTAAAAATTTTTTTTCCATTAAATCTTTATTAATTTTGAATTTTTGTATAAAATCTGTAATAAAGCGTATCTTAAGCCTATTTTTAAAGGTTGTTATAAACTATAAGTTAATTTTTATCTTAAAGTTTATAAAATGGTATAAATGAAAGTGTATTCCGCTTTAATATATAAGATAGTGGATAATATTCTTATGTGTTTAATGTAATAAAAAAAGTTAGGTATGTCCTAATTTCATAAAATTTGAGCTCCTAAGTCCTAACTATATTCATGTCATTGCCTTTAATTTAATAGTCCCTAACACTAACTCATGCTCTCATAATCCTTCTTTTTACTTGTTCTGTAATGGAAATAAAATTGTAGTATAATAATAACTTTAAACATGAACCCACATATTTGCTGTAGAACAATTAGACCCATACACAAATTAAAACTTTAGAATAGAGGTAATGATGATCACGTTTCGTGGACCAAAATTGTAAATGTAAAGGGACAAAGACACAGCTTTGAAATAGACAATTAAAACCAAATTAATAGAAATTAAGAAGTCATACCACAAAAAAGTGCACTTCTTTTTTTTGATGTCAACACATACGCACGCTTTGAATTATAAATTATTGGATAAATAAGTTGATTGTGAGACCCACTTCTATATTTTTTTTTTCAGACCAAAGAAAAAAAAGTATGTTAGGTATACATAAAAATAAATTAATTGGAATTCGGTTTCGATTATTTCTAAATTAATTGGTGAATTCTGTTATAAAATATAATTATGAATATTATATAATATAATATTCTCTTAGTAGAAAGAAGAGACGTGAGAGGAAAATATAAAGATAAGTGAATTTTTTTCTTATTTTCTCTTGTACACAAACTATAAAAAAGGAGGTAACAAATGTATATATATAGCCAATACAAGTCGGTGATAGGGTAAGTCGGCTAAGATGAAAATAATTAAATATTAATGGATAATTATCCATTCTATAACACTCCCCCTTAATTATTCATTATTAATGATGTATTACGTACTGCCTCGTTAAAAACCTTATCATGGAAAACCTAGTGGGTAAAAAACCATAACGAGGAAAAAAGAGTGAAGTGACCTAATCTTCCCCTCAAATGATGGATATCATAATTTTCGTAGTTGACACATCCCGATGTTGTGAACATGTTTTCTGAATGTTGTAGTGGGAAGTGCTTTTGTAAATAGATCAGCTGCATTGTCCGTTGAACGAACATACTGGATATCCACTTCTTGATTCTTCTCGAGTTCTCGTGTATAAGAGAAAAATCTTGGAGGAATATGCTTCGTTCGATCGCTCTTGATATAACCTTCTTTGAGTTGAGCGACACATGCAGCATTGTCTTCAAACAATTTTGTTGGCNATTTCAAACAATTTTGTTGGCTCTTTATTTATGATTATTCCACTTGCTTCTTGTATATGATGAATCATTGATCTGAGCCACACACATTCTCTACATGCTTCGTGAAGTGCAATAGTTTCTGCGTGATTTGAAGAAGTAGCGACTAGAGTCTGTTTTTGGGAACGCCGAAAAACTGCAGTGCCTCCAACTGTGAAAACATATCCGGTTTGCGATCGGCCTTTATGTGGATCTGATAAATAGCCTGCATCTGCAAAACCAACTAAACAAACACTAGATTTTCTCTTATAATATAATCCCAAATCAATTATTCCTTGTAGATAACGAAATATATGTTTGATTCTATTCCAATTTCTGCGTGTAGGTGACGAACTGTATCTTGCAAGCAGATTTGTAACAAAAGCTATATCTGGTCTAATGCAATGCGCAAGATACATTAGTCCACCAATAGCGCTCATATAAGGTACTTAAGTACCTAATATTTCCTCGTTATCTTCAAAAGGTCGGAATGGATCTTTGTCAACATTAAGTGATCTATTGATCATTTGAGTACTCAAAGGAGTTGTGTTATCCATATAAAATCGTTTTAAAATCCTTTTTGTATAATTTGATTGATGTACGAAAATTCCATTTCGAAGATGCTCGATCTGGAGTCCAAGACAAAACTTTGTTTGTCCAAGATCTTTCATTTCGAACTCTTCTTTCATATGAGTTCTTGCATCATCAATCTTCTTTTGAGTTCCAATTATGTTCAGGTCATCAACATATACAGTTATTATCACAAATCCGGATAAAAATATCTTAATAAATACACAAGGGCATATCGCATCGTTGGTATATCCTTTACTCAACAAATATTC